>PVLA01001942.1:0-147961 GCA_004027455.1 Hydrochoerus hydrochaeris | reverse complement strand
CCTTCTTTTCAGATTGACAAGAATTAAAGAAGTTGCCCAGGAGAACCACAGCTGCAAAGTCCCCTGATACACTGTCGTCAGTAGTATATGTGGTTTCTCTTTATACCCAGTTCTTCAATCACACATTTAAAAGTTAAAATCATGTTTTCAAACAGAGATTCCACTGTTGAGAATCAACTCCATATCATATCAGCATTCATAATGATGGATCTATGTATCCAAATATTGTAATAGTAAAAATCAAATTGAATCATAACTTCTGGGAAATTGCTGATAAAATAGTTGAGCTACTGATGGTAAACAAAGTATAAAAATGATAAAATCATCTAAATGTATAAATTAAATATATACATTTCTTTATTAAATATGAGATAAAACTGTTTATCAAGTGACATTTTTGAGACATTTATTTGAGTCAGCAGACACCTTCAATTATTGAACGATAATGATATATAAAACTCCACTTACAAAAAAATTAAAAAAAAAACTCCACTTACTATTAAAATGATTTGAAAGTAAATTGCCATTGGTCTCAGCAGATATTTTCTCTTAAAATCAATGGCTATATTCTGTCAATATGGTGTTATAGCATTATCTCATTGATAATTTAACTTTTACATATTTAATATCTTTATCAACTTCATTTAGAAATAGTGAGAAGTCTCATTTAAGTTCATAATTTATTCATTACATGAGTATGTGATAAAGTGAAAGTGAAAACTGTCCCAAGATATATCTCTTTACATCAATTACAGAAACCCCTCTGTGCATCCATGGTTTTTTTTTTTTTTTTTTTCAAAGTAATGAGTGTGTTACAGTCAGCTGAATTAGTTGGAAATATTATAGGCAGTCAGTCTGGCTTAGGCTCTCAAAGGAACCAGAGCAGAAGTTCAGATACCTTGCACTCTTGGAAGAGACAATCACCTCCTGCTGTGGGTCAAATCTTGAGACAAAAGGCAAAGCACATGCAAGCACATCATAAGGTTCTACAGTGTAGATAGTTCTCCATCACTCTGAGGAAGTCAGGAGTCAGCATCCCACCCCCTACAGGAAGTGTCCCTGCTGTTAAGCATACCAGCTTACCACGTAACTCACTCCCCCAATTGTTCCTAATTTAATCAATTTTACCTGAGCAATTAATCTTATTGGTTGCCCATAGTTCTGTCCTGCATTATGCTCACCTTGCAAATTCCCATTTTTCTCCACCTTTGACCCATCTAACCTCAGGATTTTACTCTCTAACAGTCCCTAGAAGACAGAACCTTTGGCAACCCACTCAGGACCCCTTCTGTCTCTCTCTCAGACAGAAGCTTTCTTTCTCTAAATAAATATATTTTGCTCTTAACCTCCATTGCTCCTAAAATTCATTCTTTGACTTTAGAGAATGTGAGCTTGTACTGGACATAGTAGGTTAGGAATTTCTTTCCCCTGTATCAATTGTAGCCTCTGCAGTAAGGAAGTTTAACTTCAGCATGGTACCTGCCACATTAACTTAGCAACGATGCATATAGCTAGTAAGCTTTCCATAGGTTTAAACATCTACAGTCTTAATTGAAAACTGAAACTGAATAGGGCCAAGCATCTTTTGGCACCACGACAATCTCCAAATATAAACAGTAGTGCCTGCTATGGGGAAGACACTCTTTGAATGCCTTTTAGACTTTCTGAGTCCAGCAAACAGTCTCCACTAAGCATCAACAAAGGTAATTTCAAGAAACTGGTTTGTGGTGAATGTTATCATTTTAGAGGGCCACATCCATGATCATGGCTGTTTACTCACACTAGTACCAGCAATCATTCAGTGTCATTATCTCCAGGTCTGGCTCCTGGCCCAATTCTGCCCATTAGCAGCATGAGACCCAGAGAGATGTGGTAGGTTGATTTATAGGTACTAGACCATGGATGAAGGCTTCGTAAATACTGAGTTGTGGACAAAAAGTAAGGGACCAATCAAACCAATAATTGAAATATATTAACTGATTTTTTGATTGGTTGTAGGCATTCCTAACACAAGAACAGGTCCTACTTTGCCTGCCCAAACTGGATTCTACCTCAAAATACCAGAGCAAATTCAGGCTCCCTAATGATGACCTTGGAAACAGTCTGCAATCCAATGAAAGGAATCGAAAGGCAGACCTGAGGGGCTGTGCCATGAGGGGCACAGCCGTGAGTTCATTTGCCCTTCAGTTCCACTCCCTGGATCAGTAATGGACCAGGAATCCCAACCTGAAGAGAAAAAGACTGCCTGGATGCAGAAAATGGGGTAAGAAATTGTGTACCAAGCCTACTTCAGAAAAATCCAGAATGTAGTAAAACACCACACTGTCTAAAAGAGATTTTGAATAGTGTTTGATTTGTAGGCTTAAGATCAGTTCTTCTCTACCACTCAGTTTAAAAACTCAGCTGGGCTAATAGTGTCACTCAATGTTAGGTTTTTTCAGGATGTATCTTACTAATATAAAAAAGTAACATTTTATTTTGGACAAGAAGTAAGGTGGGATTTTCTATAATCAACAATTGCTATGCAGCTCTTAATATCTACTTTCATTTCATTTTTAGGAAACTTCCCCCCACCCCAGGTCTCCATGCTGTCAGCACTCACAACTCCTAGCTATTCCCAGAATAGCACTGGAATTATCAGTCACGGAGATAGTATGCTAATAAGGAATGAACAAAACAGAGTTGTGACTGTATTAGGAACATTAGGGAGAAAGATCAGTGTTCTCTTAAAGTAACAAAAATCATGAGAATTGGGAAAAATTTATCTTCAATTCAATCTTCTTTGGAGAACACTTAGACAAAAACTAGAATAAAAGGCATCAATACAAAAGTTTCAGTAGTCCAAGTGTAATCTATGAGACAGAAGAAGCTAAGAGAAATATACAGAGAAACCTGAATTATCAGAAATAAATTGATGTATTGCCTCTAAAGTTATTTTGATATGATCAGAAGATCATTTAGGAAAATCAGCAAATACTGATATTATTAATAATAAGAGGTCTGACAAAACAATCTGAGATAAGCAACTCACTGAAAACAATAAGTGCATGCATATGCTTAGTTATACACTTACATGTAGATCAGTCCAAATTCATCTCATTCTCTATTTCTAAATAATGGCAATATATCTTTGCAATGCTTCTAGCAATCTGCATGATGTAAATATCTCTGGAAGAGAAACTAATTCATACATCAATTTGAATAATTTATAAAAATTTTGTTAGTTATTACTGGTATCTATGATATATCTATGTGTAACACATTACCTGATATACATATAGATTTGCATATATTATACATTTGTATTGCAATCTGTATATCACAAATATAATTTAAAATAAGAGAATCAATGAATAATAGAAGTAGAACCATAAGACATCCCAGAGAGTATGTAGATACTGGAAGTACTCAGTATAAAATTTCAACAGATACAGATAGCAAGTGTTGACAAAACTGAGAGAAGAAAGGTAATCCAACAGAGACACACAGATGGATATTTTACACTGACAATACAGATGTTCAATTCTGTTGCCAGAAAGAAACAAATATATCAGGGCTGGGGATTTAGCTCAGCGGCATAAGTCAAAGGCGGGGTCATGAGTTCGATCCCCAGTTACCAATTAAAAAAAAAATAATAAAAATAAAATAAAAAATAAAAGAAAGAAATATAAAAATCAAGTGATAATAAAAAAAATACCTTCAGAGATCTATTGGAGTATTGGTACATGTTTAAATTTATGCATACATATCTATATCTATATCTACAGCTATATCTATATCAAAGTGTATGTATATATGAAATAAAGGAAATAGATGAAAAGAGTATGTACATGACAATAAAGTATACATGAGAAAAATATATTAACATTAACAAGGAGTTAAATCAGGCTAAGTATTAACAAACTTAATGTAAGATACAATAAATAAAAAATAAAAATTCAAATGCACACATTCATAAAATTTATAAAAGTATATGAAAAATACATATACCAAATGCAAATAATTCCAGTTGTAAATGTACTTATTGAAAAGGTGAATTTCAGCTCAAAGATATGAGAAAAGAAAAGAGAAGTTCTTTTTATAAAAACCTAAAACTTATATTAAAAATGAATTATTTATTAAAAGTGCAATCACAAAATAATAGAAATATTTGTCATAAATCAGTGTGTAGAAAGTTCAAAAGAAAACAAATGCAATACTGTCTCACAACTTATCACACCTTTAAACCCATGAATGAGTATCAAAAAATAATTTAAAACATAGAAGGTTTAAAGTAATCTGTAAGATATTTAGAATTATAAGGCCAGACAATGATATGTTCTCCTTCAAGGCATGCATACAATTTATTTTAACTCTTAACTCAAATTAACCGTCATAGAATAATCACTGCAATATCTACATTCTGAAATGCTCAAAGTTTCATTCTGCTACAATAAAATGAGAAGAAAACACTAATAAAATTTAAAAATACCTTCCATTTGTGTGTGAAAAATATCTAGGACTCTGTTCACAGATTCACAATTTTTTGATATCTAAAACATTTTAAGACAAAAGTTCTCATATTATACAGCAATAGTAAAGGTGAAAAATGACATAAGCAGATAAATGAAAAGCTACAAAAAACACAAAGAGAAAGAAAGATATAATAAATATACCTTAAACAAAATTATTGAGATAAGATAGAAGCTGGATGATAATTATAAGACAATATATATAATTAGTTTTTTATGTATTTTTTACTGAGCTGAAAAATCAATAGATATAATCTACTGCATTAATAAAATAAAAATATGATAAAAAAAGTTTAGGAAAATATTTGGTAATCTCACTCTCTATTATGATATTAAAATTTCTTGGAAACAAAAACAAAAGATAATCAGACTGAACAAATAAGCTCCCAAACATACCCTGAATAATATATTAAATGATGAAATTGTAGGAAATTTTCTCATTTATTTTAGGGAAATATGAAGATTGTCAGTCTCAATTTTTTTTTAAGCTTTTTAGTGCTTCTAGGCAGAGCAGTAAGTTATGAAGCACATAAGATAAATAAAAATAAAGATGTAAGATACTCATTTTCTGGTATTCCATTAAAGTATAAAATTAAAAATATTATGGAATGTATTAAAATGAATGTTAATTAAATATGATTATCATATACAAAAGTAATATACATAATTAATTTCCACTTCTGTACTAGCTTTCACTAATGAGGAAGAATAATTTTATCATTCACATCTAACAAAATCAAATAGGAATGCATGCATTAAAATGTAGAGGATGGATTTATAACCATATTCTAAGTTCTTGTCAGATTTTTGAACAGATCTGTTTGCAGTCTCACTGGTTGAGTGTCCACTTTGTGTGCTTTAATTTTGTAATTGAACAACTATTTTTTAAAAGAACAGTATGCAATTTATCAACTAGTGATTTCTTACTGTTCATCTTTTTTTGAAATTCTGTAATATTTCTATCCTTTTTCTGTTTTTCTCTTTAAATAAAAAAATAAAAATTTAAAAAAATCAAAAAAATGTAGAGGATATGTGCATAGAAAATGTGATTGTGTAGGTGAAAATAAGACAGACAGCTTTCCTGTGTTACTTCAAACTTCAAATCTCACAAATAATAGTTTAATATTTTGCAAATACTAAATATAAATCTTAAAAGACTTCTCAACTTTTAATCAGATGAATATATAGACATACTTAAAGATCTAGAGGGAAAAGTTCCTTCCTGGATACAAACAGTTACAATGAAACCATACCAGTTGAGATTGTGACATTATTAATTTTACAAGATGTAATTAAATCATAAGATGAATGTTTAAATTTTTTAAAATCATTGCAATAAAAAGACCTATTCACATTTACCCTCCTCAAAATTTTTCTCTTTGCTTCAAGCACTTTTTCCCTATCATTCTTGGCCATTTTTGAAGCAGTTCTGAAAGTCTTCTTTCGTGTCTTACACTGCATGATCATGGCCTTCCTCTATGCCTTGAATCTATTGAAACTTTTTGTGTTTAATTACCTTGGGAAATGATAGTAACACATCTGGTGAACAAGGCAGATGAGAACACACCATAATGATTTTATGCACCTGCTGTTCTTTTGAACGGCAAAAATTTTACCATCCAAATGGCACCAGTATTCTCTTCTTTTTTAAAAAATTTTATTTAAACAGAGGGGAAAATAAAGCAAAGCAGAAAAAAATGGTAGAAACAATAAATAATTAAAAAAATGAACAGTAAGAAATCATTAGTTGATACATTACATATTGTCTTCCTGGATGTAGTTTTTCAAGCTACAAAATCAAAGCATACAAAGTAGACATTCAAACAGTGAGGCTGAGAACACCTCCATTCTTTGATCCAACAAAAACTTAGCAACATAATTATCATTCCTACACTCTTAAATATACACGCAGTTATATCCCTTAGAGCACCTGCTTTTCCTCCTTTTGCTTTTAAAGTCCATTATCTGTTTAGTTACATCTTGTTTCAGGTTGCTCAGTACCTTGCTGATCTGCCCTGCTGTTGTTATTTACTTTTAAAACATTTTTTTTCTTATTTTTTATTTTATTTATTTATTTTATTTTGAAGGTAGTAAAATACAGCAGAATAAGACAGGACATGGCCAACTGAGGCAGTGCAGTGAAATTGGCACAGAACCTCACAGCAGGCCACCGGGACAACAGCAATAGGCACGATAGTACATTTGGTTTTCTTCACAATAGTTGTTCCTTCAATCAGGCAGAGCAATATCGAAGGAAATACCAAAATTACAAGAACAGAATATTGAATAGAGCAATATCATTGATCAAAACAGAGCAAAACAGAGATAAAAATATTTTCCCTCAATGAGATGGCAGAAGAAAATCCCCCTTATTTGCTATATCGCATATAGTCAAACTCGCAAGACAAGCTCAGATCTCTGGCTCTCACTTGCTGGGGGTGGGGGGTGGATGTCTGACTCTTAGCCCACCCACCGGTAGGCTCACAGCTGTCCACCAGAGGGGTGAACTGGATGCCCGTTTTTCCAGCACCCCAAGGTCCAACATGGTATGTCTTGGATCTCAGGAAACACTGATATGGTTCTCGCCCTGGGGCGGCTGCAGCTTGCCAAGCCCAGTATTCTTTTCTTAAAGCAGCAGTAGCAGTAGTCACTGTATTTTTGATCAAACTTTTTGAAGACACACACACAAAAAGGACTTCCAGAACTGCTTCAGAAAATGGAAACAATGATAGATAAGTACAGTCAAAGTGAAAGGAAGTTTCCTGAGAGAGACTAATTCCTTAATCCTGGAATCTACCTTACACAAGTGGTGATCAAAATATATGGTAAATGTGTAAATTTAAAAGAAAATTGAAAAAGAAAGAAAAGAAAATGGCAGTAAAAACATTTTTCAGTTTAAAATTCAGTGTATTTTGACCTTGTACATTACTAGAGGTATTGATATATAACTGATAATTTGGTTTATATTAAAACTTAAAACTTCTAGTCATTACAGACTACAATTAATCTAGAAGTGGATCAAGAAATAGGGGGACAATATCTGTACCCCTAAACATATTTGAAGTTTCTTAAAATATGTAAGGATGCCCCCAAATCCAAATTAAAAAATTCCAATAAAGTTATTTTTTTCAGCAGTTAAATGAAAAACCAGACTCAAAAACATGCCTGAAAAGATGATGTTCAAATTACTATAAGTATGTGATGCAATGCTTGAACTTGTGAACATCCAGGTAAATTTAAATTAAAATTAAAACTGGTACCTGTCAAAGAATTCTACAAGCCTAAAGTAGGATTGTTTTTGCTATACTGCCCCCAGAACACCAGGTTCTGTGATGCCTTCGTATACATGTGAATGATACCTTTGGGTTCTGTACTGTGTGACTCATTCTGCTGAATTGTGAAGCACAGATTTAAGCATGATACAGCTGCATGAAAGAACAGGACACTATCTCATTACTAGTGTGAGTCTTGTCTTTTAGGAGTCTTCCTATCAATTAAATAGATCAAAAATACCTCAGTAAGGAAAAGAAAAACTTAAAACATTGATGGTTGTAATATTTTTAATTCAAGAGTAACTACCTATGAATAGGAACAAAGAAGTTTCTTGACTACATTTTCACATGTTTTCAATCTAAGTCTCATAGTGGCCCTGAAGTGTCTGTTTCACTTCTATTATAGAAAATGTCAACCTATAATTCTGGATTTTCTTTAGAATTTTCTACCAGTAGTTTCTTAATTCTACAACATCCCTACTATTGCTTACTTCTCTAAAATCTTTCTTCCTGTAATGAATTTTGTGTTAGGATAATGGATTTTAAAATTGAGGCTTCAGCTCTAATATTCATAGTAACAATAAATGCTTTTTGTTATTCAATGCCAAACAGTCCAAATCTTTCGGATACCTTGACTCTAGTCTTTGTGTTTGTTATTTCTTCCTCTTCAGAAATGTCCTGTTCAAAGGTTTTGGAGGTAAAAAGCACTGAGCACTCTGAATGGACGTGAATATTTTGTCATCTTCGGAGCCAGGAGAATATGCAGAAGAGAGAAGTTCCTGTTTGCACATTTGGGTTGAATGAAGAGAGTCGTGGGTCCTTTTGCTGGTTAGCATGAAACACAGTCAGTGAGGGAAGTGTTACGTTTCATAAAACATCAGTTATCATTTTGTTTTCTTTTTCTAATTGTGAGGTTTTTTTTTTACCTTTAAGTATGTCTGCATTATCTAGAACCATATTCTCTGAATTATTTGTTTTATGACTTTACTACTAATTTGAAAATCATTTGTATATATTTTTATGAAATTTTCACAAAGGGACTACCATTAATGTGTGACAGGGATGTGTAAAATTGTGGAGTTAAGGAAGAAGATTTTTATTTCAGATTCTGGATCAAAATGTTATAAAAGTATCTTAGAAAAGTGATACATGTCGTTTTATAGATACTAGCTATTCATTTTCTTCAAAATTGAATCATGAATTTTTAAAATTCTAGATAAAGCCATGTCAATTTATGGCTTGAAGCATGCATAAAAGATAAGCAAAAATTAAGCTGGCTTTTCATATTGAACATCCTTTATTTCACAGTCTTGACAAAGGTGTCTTGTTTGATCTATAATTTAATTTCAATAGCAAAGCAAAATTTTTAATTTTTTATACTTCTTGAGAAGCTCATTTTCCTTAACCCAGGCTTTCACTAGAGTTGCTTGTTTGCTTTTTAATATATATGTGGCAAGTGTGCATCTTTCCTTCAGAAGAATGGGGGTGATGTTTTTCAAGTGAAGTAAAGAAAACATTATTTAAAACAAAAAGATTTTGCTTATAAGGAAGTGAAGTCTGCATTACTGATAGCCTCCCACACGCAGAGGCATTGACCAAAGTGACCGAGTTGCATCCTGCTTCCTCTGGGTTCTGCCTGAGGCACAGCTCCTTACAGTTCTTCTGTACCCTGCCAGAAACACCAGCTTTGTTCCTTGCTCTTCTTTCCTGCAGGGCATTTTTTGAAACTTGTTTACTGGTCCAAAGCAGTGGCGAAACAGAGTGCATAAGCCATTTGGAACATTGTATTCCAGGTGGGAATCTGGAGATGGAATAACCGGGACTTTAGTCACAATGCAGACATAAGAAAACTAACATTTCCCTGAAAGGACACACAGAAATAGCTAAGGTCTTCTGACAGGTATTTTATTAAGGTACAATAGTTTATTAAAGTCAAAATATTCATACTAATAGCTCTGCATTATTTTTTAATTTTCCATTTTGTTCTTCCAACAGGAAAAATTGTCTCATCTAGAGACAGAAAATGAAGTGCCTTACCTATTTAAGCAAAAAAGATTCCCTTCATCTGAGATTTCATTATGCCTCTCGTGAGAAGCAACCGAAGAGGGAGTAATATTCATTTAGCAATCCTGACCTAAAAGCAGAGTATTTCTTTTTGTATATTTTCTTAATATCCTATTCACAAAAGATAAAATTTTTGATAGATGGAATCTGAAACTTTTCTTTAATTATCCATAATTTAAAGAATTTCATAGGTAAACATATAAAAACTTGGCATGCTTATCAAAAATAAAATACGGGAGAGAAGACAAGCTGGTGGATCAGTGAGCAATGAAATACAAAGCCTTCAAGGAGAAACAACTCATATGCCAGAATAAAACACCCTGGAGAGACCCAGACAGGGAGATGGATTCTCTTACACAGGAAGAATTTAAAATGTAAAAAAGCTCATCAAATACTTTGGGACTACAACTGAAACAACTAAAAATTATGGCACACAGCATTTTCATGGTGACCTGCCAGCTGGAAACCATGCCGGCAGTCAGAGCTGCCCAAACTCGTTGCCACTGCCACTCACAAGAAGCACAGCAGTGCTGAAGTTGGGGGTTGGTGAGCCCAAAGGAGAGCAGAGCCAGCAAAGGGACCTTCATTAATCCACAGTCAGTGCTGGGAATGAGACCCTCCCCCCGGGAAGGGCACCCAAATGGGTGACATGTTGGAATCAGACAGGAGGAGCCTGAACTGGGAGTGACAGTGACTTCATTTGGTTGCTCCTCCCCAGAACAGATTCATGGGGTTTGCTTGGACTGGGCCATGCCCCTGGCCGGGACCCAATGAGCCATCCCAAATCAATTCCCTGCACCTAGCATGCACTAAACTGATGAAGGTACCTGAAGTTTGGCTGGCCCAGTGGGGAGGGGCAACAATGCACAGCCACTGCTTACACCTCAGTGACAAGAACAGGCAGGAGAGGGCAGAGGTCACTCGCCAGCATGCTTTGGAGGAAACGTGGCCAACAGCGAAGGGGGCTGGGACCTGCACTGTAACCTGTGGAGGAAGTCAGGGCCATGACAGGAGAGAGAGGCAGGAGGAGGCCCCCAGCCCAGAACCTGAGAGCGCTGATCCAGGAGAAGGAAAAACAAGGGAGACCGAGGGTGGCAAACACACAACATCAGACATGGCCTTCAAGGGACATTAAGAGATATCTTTGGGACCTTGTAGATGAGATCAAAATTGAAATATTAAATTAGGTAAAGCAGGATATGAGTAGAGTAATAAAAGAAATGTTCTCAGGAAGCATCTCTCAGGATGATGCAGATGGAAGAAGGGAGGAACACAAAAAAAGGAGAGAAACATTCAATAAAAACTATAAAGAAAATATAGAATACATGAGGCAGATTTAAAGAGACTACCAGGAAATTAAAAACTCCATTGAAAGCTGGCAAAACTCCTTAAAAGAAACTAAGGATAGATAAACCATCAAAACTTGAAGACAAGTTTGCAATGTGTGATCATGAAAGGAAAGATCTCTTAAAAATAACCAGGAAATAGGCAGTAACAATACGAAGGCTAGAAGATGACAAGAGAATCTACAGCTTAAGAATAAGAAATGTGAACTAAGAAGCAGGAATAAATTCAGGTGAACTACAAAGGCTATTCATGGAAATAATTAAGGAAAACTTCCCAAGCATGGGAAAAGAGATCTACACCCAGACATATAATAATCAAGATACCAGAAATTCAATATAAAAACATAATATTAAAAATCATCAGAGAAAAGAAACAGATTACCTATAAAAGTAAGCCCATCAGAATCACGGTTGACTTCTCAACACAGACCATCAGATCAGGAAGATCTTGGAACAAAGCATTCCAAGCCCTGAAAGAAAATAATCTCCAGCCCAGATTGATGTATCCTACAAAACTGTCACTAGAAATTAATGGAGAAACAAGATTCTTCCATGACAAAGAGGAACTGGGCAAGTTTGTGACCACCAATCCAACCCTACAGAGAATGCTGAAGGACATTCTAGAGAGAGAGAAAAAAAAGTACCAGGATTTTAGGAACAGTGGCAGAAAGGCCTCAGTGAGTGGGGCAGGTGGTAGAATGAAGGAGAAAACTAAACAAAGGCAGAAAAATAGCATAGCAGAAATGAGGCAGAGAAGGATAACTAGAATCTCTAACATAGATGGCCTTGATATGCTATACTGTTAATAGTGCACCAGGATTTAAAACCCACATTACTCACACTACTCTGCTTAGATATATTATATTCTATTTCAGTCATTCTACCCTGTAGTAGATTTGAGGGCACAGACAGTAATCCTGAAAATAACAGGATATAGTATGGTAATCATCTTTAATTTCCTATTAACTTAATCTAAAGTTCTGTGTAACCTAAACTGTTTTACCATGACTGATGGTAATCAAATCTGGTTTGTTGGATTGCTGTTTTGTATTGATAGATTTTATTCAAAGTTGTTATGATTGATAGTATCAAGTCTGAGAGTATAGGCAACTGCACTTAAGTTGACAAGATCCACTAGAATATCCACTATGGTTTGATTATTACCTGCCTTTGAAGTTTTATACTGTCTACAATGTTTTATTTTACTAATATTATTATTTACTGTTATACTCAATTATACTGCTATATTCAATTATGCCTGATAATATAGACATTCTATTGAAGATAATAAGAAACAACACAGTAATCGTAAAAAATACTATATATGAAATCTTCAGTATCTAAAGTGTGGTTCAAGAATTCTGTATTTAACTACAATGTTTTGTTCAAATAACAGTTACAAAAATACTGGCAATGATTGTTCAACAGTTAAATGAACAAAATGATGGCAAAGAACAAGCATCCAACTCATTCACTGTGATGATACAACTTCCTTGTCTCAAAGGTGAGGCAATGGAAATTTTGCCATCTTTGCTGTCCTTGCAGAAAGCAAGAGGAAATGTAATGCTGCAGGAGTGTTGATGTGGGGTGTGAAGCCCACGTAAACTGCCATTTTTTAGGGGCTTTCAAGAGAAATATCACTCCTCACAGCAAATAATGAGATTTGATATATGGCATCAAAGAATCATTAAAACTACACCTGCTGCAGGAGAGTCTGTCTTTCAAAAGATGTTCAAGCAGAAAATGTTACATTGAAAATATGAAAGGATAAGGCTTACCATTCTTCTTTGAAGACAATTAAATGCTCTAAAGAAAGCAATATATTGTACAAACATTATATATATATTATATATATATAGTGTGTGTATATATACATATATATGTGTATATATACATATATATATGTATACATATATATAGTGTATATATACACATATATATATATATATATATATATATATATATATACACACACACATAGTGAAAACATTTTAAGCATACTGTTTTAGGTTTTTCTTCCATCCCAAGAACATGTAATACAATCTAACATAACTTATTCCCAACTATTGATTTTTGTGATAAACGTTACTATATAGCACAATACTCAGGAACCTGAAAATACCATAGTTTTGTTATTTGGGAAAATCTAGTATTAAAATGCTTTATATAAGTATTCCTTTTTTAAGGCAGACAGGAAGATCATTACCTACATGATCATAGCTTTATATTCATTTTAATTCTTATCTATTGATGTACACAGATAAACTATATCAATGAATAAATACCATCCCCCAAAATATACTATGGGCCAGATCCACTGAAAATACTGAGGCAAATTAAACTTCCTTCAAGCTATGGATGTCATGTACTTTTCCATCAATAGGAAAGATGATTAATACAATCAGAAAGGAAAACTTGGTAACATACACTGCCATAGGGCTTGCAGTAGTCAGGGCATGGGCAGAGAACAATTAGAATCAGGACCTGTAGTTTATAATACTATTTTTATGATGGCCACCCAGAGTTAACACAAGAAAATGCAAGAAATCTCTCCATAACACCAAATGCATAGAATATTCAGCCAAGGGCCTGAATCCCACAGCAATGTCCCACATGAATCCAGATGAAAATCCAGAGCTCAGGACAATCCCTTCCATGAGTCCAGCTGGAGGTCTAGAGCCCACAAGAAGGACCCATGCCAGTCTCTTTTATGGATCTGTGCAGGGGTGGAAGCTAGAAAGTCTATGCCAGCGGGGTGAAGGAGCTGTGCTGGTAGGTTGAGTGTTCTGAGCTAGAGCTTAGAAGTTACACTCACAGCAAAGACCAGGGCTGTGCTGAAAAGCATCACAGCCATCCTCAGCAACATGGTAGCCCCGAGATCCTCAGATGATAAGTATAGTCCAGTACATTCCAGGAAACCAGTGTGATAAGCTCATCCTGAAAACCAAGCAGCACACATCTTCTCCTCTTCCCCAGGAAGCAATACTCGATGTGAGGACCAGAGATTATCCAGGAGAACAAATGGCTCAAACAGCAACACATAGGAGAACCCACAATACCTCAGTGCCTCAGTGTACCTCAGTGCCTTGCTTCTCCTTCTCCACATCTCCATGCTGGCAACTTTTCTCAGTTCAAACATCTATGCTCAGCACCATGGTGATTTATTTCCACTGGCGTTAAGTTGACCACCAGTTTCCCATCCATAACAGGGCTATTTATGAATATGAGCACAAAGTAAAGTTGCAGCTCATGAAGTTAATAAGGGTATTGATAGCTTACTTGACTGACTGGATGAAATATAGATTAAAAAGTGGCCTGATGCAGAAGAGCTGCAAGTGACTGATATCTTTGATTTACTGTTGATGAAAGGCATTCAGAAGCCCTAGGAAATAGAAATGCTGAAGTGTCTTGGTCAGGTAACACCTAATCCTCCACAGCGTAATGATTCATAAAATTTACTCTTCATTAAAGATTTGAAATACATTTTGGAGGGAAGCACCCATATCCCTGAAGAGCCCCATCAATGCTTTTATGTATATACCAAATCTTATAGTAGGAAACATAATATCTCAATTGCAAAATTTAAAGGCAATGTTTTAACTGAATCCCAGAGTGGCCGAGACCTATGTGTGCTCTGCTGGAAAACATTAGGCAGGTGTACTTACTACCGTAATATTTAGCAAAACAAAGTAATGATAGTGATATAGGAAAAAGAACCTCCCAACATAATAGATATTCAGTGTAAGTTTCTGTGATCTAAAATCAAAGAATGAATTTTAGGAGCAGTGGAGGTTAAGAGCAGAATGTATTTATTAAGAGAAAAAAGCCTTCTGTCTGAGAGGGAGACAGAAGGGGTCTGGACTGGGTTGGCAAGGATCCTGCCTTTTCCAGGGAGCAAACCACGAATTCAGGCACTTCCAAGGTGGGGAAAAGTGGGAACTTGAAAAGTGGGCAAGAGGTATCACAGAATTATGGTCAACCAACAAGGTTGCAAGTATAGTTGCTCAGGTAAGATTGATTAAATCGGGAACCAATAGGTAAATGAGTCACATAGCAAATAGGAACAGGCCTTTGCCTTTAGGGGGTTGGATTAGTGGCTTTTCCTGGTTTCTTCAGACTGATCATGGTATCAAGGTGATACCTATTTAGGATTTCAGTCCCTGAGGTTTATGCTTAGGGTATGTCTGCATTTGTTTTGTCTTTTGCCTTGAGATCTTGCAGCAGTGTTGTCTGTCTTCCCTACAGTTGCAAGGTGTCTGGCCTTCTGTACTGGCTCCGTCAAGGGTCTAGCCCTGTCTGACTGCCTATAATATTTCTAATTAATTCAGCTGTCTATAATATTAGGAATGGTCTTACATGTAGATATTTGGTGTTGCCTGATTAGTCATGTTGCTGAAAGTTAAATTAATATGAAGTCTACTAAATTTTTACTACATTTACATGAACAGAAAAATGTTAGGGCAATTGAACAAAAACCTATCTCTCATCATAACAAAAGATAATCATGACCCATAAACCAATTCCAAGACTACAGCCCATGTATAGATCCAAAACCCTGTGATTAAGGGGGAGGCAATATCCACTTCAGGAAAGATCCTGGTAGGCTACTAAAAAGTTATACTGTTAATCTTTCTCCCATTCAGCTCAAGAAGACCTAATGACTTACCAAGTTAAGTCTACACTGGAGAAAGAGAAATGATCAGAAAACTTGGGAACTTTTGTACATTGATTCTGGAATAGTGAGGATCCCAGAACCAAAAGATCATGTGGTTTCAATGAGGGTAGTGGTCTGTAGTAGCCTGTTGCTGAGTTGAGTTTTCATCATAGTTCAACTCACAGTGGATCTAAAAGATCCCCAAATCTAACCTGTGATCATTTACCCTATACCAGAATAATTAGAATAGATGGATAATTGAAATAGATTCCTTGGTAAAATCCTCTCCCATCAGTTTCCTAATTTGTACTGTGAGTACTATTACAGTAGGAAAAACAAATGAAAGCCACTAAAATTGCCTCTATGTGGGAAAAATGTAAATTAGAAAACAACATTTCATCCCTGGAGGGCCTGAAAAGATTTGTGCCCCAATTAAAGACAGGGAAGATGGAGGTGTAAAGGCTCCAATCACACTCATTTAACATTCCTGTTAGGTCTGTCTGTGCAGAAGATGGATGAAAGTGGAGAATGGTGGTAGGTTACCTTAAACTCAGTCAAGTGCTGACTTCAACTGCAGTGGGTATTTCAGGTACACTTTCCTTTTTTAAGCAGATTAAGAAACATGGTACCTGGTAGCAGCTATTAATTTGGTAAATTTCTTTTTATTCATAAACCCCACCAGAAGCAATTTTCTTTTAGCTGTCAATGCTAGTGATATAACATTCCTGTCCTACATAAAAGATATAATAACTCTTCAGACTTGTGTCACAGTTACTTCATGGGGAGGGAGCATGATCAACTTTTTCTTCCATGAGGTATCTCATTTGTCCATTACATTGATGATATTATGTTGACTGTACTAAAGAAGCAAGAGATAACAATTACTCTGGACTTGTTGAAAACCATTTGAAAACTAGAGGGAGGAATCTCTCAAGGTTCTTCTATCTCAGTGAAATTGTGTGGAGTCCGTTGGTGTGGATCATCCATAAATATATCCTCTAAAATGAAGAATAAGCCATTTCATCTGACCCTCCCCCACACAACCACAAAAGAGGCACAGTACTTCATAGACTTTTTTGGATTTTGAGGGCAATGGACTCTTCATGTGAGTGTGCCATCCTGCCCATTTATTGAGTGACTCAGAAAGTACTGTTTTGAGTAGGGCAAAGCAAGGGAAGACCCTGCAATAGAGCCATGCTGCTGTGCAGGTTTCTCCGCTGTTAGGACTTTATAATCCAGCAGAGTCAGTGGTACTCGAGGTTGTTAGGGTTTTCTGGCACAATAGAGAAGCAAAGAGAAAGAAAAACAATTCCTTTATTGAGGACATGGAGAGGAGCACATAACTTTTGGGTGTTGGGCTTTCTCCTCTACTGGGTACAGAGGGGGTGAGGGTTATGTGGTCTGCAACTGGAAGTGGCACTTGGGGAAGGCATTGATGATGGGAGGAATGAATTGGAATGGATTGGAATTCTCTTTGCATGAATGAGAAAGGAAAGAGCAAGTTGAAATCAGGAATTTGTAATCAGGAAGGAGAAGGAACTGAAATCAGGGTAAATACTGTGTTTTGCTTTGGCCTTCCACCACCATAATGTCAGTAATTTATACTAGGGCAGAAACCTTTCCAAAGTGTCAGTGGCTGATTGGTGAGCTGTTTGTACCTTCTGGCAGGATACATATGTGAAGCACAGTGGAGGCTTGTGATAAGGATCAGGGGTGCCTGTATGTAGGGAAAGCTCACTGAGCTTTATTAAAAACTAAGAAGCAGCTTTGCCTCTGCAGCTAAACTGGAGCACCGAGAAAGACAAAGACAGCTAGATTCTGGCATTAGAAAGACATAGGCAGAGAAAATAGGTCTGGGAAGGTCCCAGCAGACGGATTAACATAAACATCACATCGCATACTTTCTCTTTGCTTAATCCTTAAACCAAAACTGCTTTTCCATAACTGCTCCCCAGTCCATTCTCAAGGGCAGGAAAATGTCCTGGCAAGAAAAAAATCCAAGGTTAGGATAAAAGCCAAGCCATGGAGCCAACTAGTTTCCAGGAGCCTACCTGGAACAAAGGTCTCAAGAAAAGTTCCTGCAGACAAGAAATCTAGGAATACTTCATTTTAAAAATTCCCTATTCTTCCAGAGTAGCTATCTGCCATGTCTCTCTTCCCCTTTATGCTCACCTTCAAATAAATTATCTTCTTTTATTCTAAATGCTGCTGTAGTTCCTTACTGATGATGGGTTTAGAGTTGCTACAGTTGCATATTCTGGCCAAGCTTTGCCATGGCATGGGTACACCCCTCTTTGGACATTACAATAGGATTTTGGACCAAGGCTCTAGCATTATCTGTAGACAACTACTTTCCCTTTGAAAATAAGCACTTGGAGTGGTACTTGACCTTAGCAGAAACTAAACGTTATGAGCAGTTGACAAAGGAAGAGAAGATGAAAGCCTGAATTACAAATAGCTCTGCAAGTTACATAGACACCACCTAAAACTGGGCAGCTACAGCATTATAACCTCTTTCCAGACTATCTCTGAAGCACAGGGTGAAGAAAAATCTTCACAGTAGGGAGAACTTCAGGCCACACATCTCACAATACATTTTACTTGGAAGGAAATTATCCAGATGTGCAGCTGTATACCCCCAATTCATTGGCTGTAGCCAATCATCTGGCCAAAAGGTCTGGGAGTGGGAAGGAACGTGACTAAAAAGTTGGTGACAAAGTTATTTGGGGAAGACGTATAGATATTTGTGTTCCATCAAATGGTCACGGACCTTAATAATCAAGTGGATAGCATGACCCATTCTCTGGATAGCAGTCAATATTTTTCCTCAGGTAGCCCTGTTTCACAAAGTAGCCATGGTGGCAGGAATGGTAGGTATGCATGTTCTCAGCCACATGTGCCTTCATTCACCAAGGCTGATCTGCTAACAGGTTATTTATTTTGAACCACTTCCATCATAGAAAGAGCAGTGATTTATTCTTACTGACATAGACCCTTATTCTTGCAGGTAATGCTTCAGCCAAAACCACTGTCCATGGAATTACAGATGTCTCATATACTCTCATAATATTCCATACGACATTAATTCTGATCAAGAAATACATATGGACTTATGATCAATAAATTCATTGATCATAACATTTTCTTCATTATTCAGAAGCAGCAGAATTTAGTATGAAATCAGAATGGTTTTTTGAAGATGCAATTACAGTGCTACCTAGGTCTCAATACCTAGCAAAGCTCAGGTAAGGTTTTCCAGAAGGCCATTTATGCTTTAAATCAGTGTGTCTTAAATGGTACTGGTTCTCCCATAGTCAAAATGTAGGTCCAGGTGCCATCAGGTGGAAGAGGGAATGGTATCACTTACCCTTATCCCTAGTGAGCCATTATCAAAATTTTTGTTTCTGCATCCCTTGCCTTTATACTCTGCTAGCCTAAAAGTCTTAGTTCCAGAATGGGCAAGGTTTGTACAGGAAATGCAACAATGATTCCACTAACCTGGAAGCTAAAGCTTCTCCCAGGTCATTTTTGTTTTCCTATGCTTCAGAGTAAACAAAATTGACAAAGGAGGTACAACATTAGTGCAGGAGACTGATGCAGACTACCCATTAGGACATTAAATTAACTCGTATTCCACAAGAGAGAGAAGGGAGAAAATATTTGGAGTAGAAGGTATCCCATAGGGCATCTCCTTATATTATCAAGCTTTGCTATCAAGGTCAATGGAAAATTAAAACAACCCAATCCAGACAAGATTAAAAATGGTCTGGAAACATCAGGAACAAAGTATAGGTCACCACACCAACTAAAGGAGTAAGATCTGTTGAGGTGCATGTGGGTGGGACACCATGGAAATATGAAAGGGGAAGTAGAAGGACTTTGTGGTTACCAGGTATGACTGTGTGACAACTTGCAGAAATAAATATTGTAGGTGTCATGAGTGCTTCTTCCCTATTTTGCAAATATGCTTATGAATATTCACACATATTCTTTTATTTTCTTTGTAATATAATGCCAATAGACTTAATATTTGTTGCAGAGCATTTTAAAATCTATATTACAATATTTAAGGGAAAAATCAAAGAAAAACTACATTGTGTTCTAGAGAAAGAATTAGTTCATTTTTGTTTGTACAACAGATAGTTGGATCATGACAGATGTTATGAACTTGCTATAGTATTTGGAGATTAAGCATGAATTAAGAAAATATATCTGTTTATCAAGTTGACCAAGGGTGGATTATGATTATTAATTGAGATATGTCAGCTTGAATGTGAACAATGCTGCAGATTAGGAAGGCTCTAGTTGTATCTGTGGATAACTGAGATGAAGGCCACAAATTGAACAGGGAAGACATGCACTGGATGTAGGAAGCACCAACCAATAAACTTGTAGGCTGGACAGAATAAAAGAAGAAAGCAAAAGGAAGGTGTTGTAGCCACAGGTTGTGAGGAGAACAATTAGAATCAGGACACAGAATTTATACTGTTATTTTATGATGGTCACTCAGCGTTAACACAAGGAAGTGCAGGAAATCTATACACAGTAATAAAGACATAGAATATTTAGCCAAGGGCCTGGATCCCACAGCAATGTCCTGCATGAGTCCAGATGAAGACTCAGAGCTGATGACAATGCCTTGCACGAGTCCAGTTGGAGGTTTAGTGCCCACAAGAAGGACTCACACCAGTCTTTTTTACAGATCCGTGCTGGGAAGGCCCAGAGGTCAGCAGTGGAAGCTAGAAAGTCTATGCCAGCAGAGTGAAGGTGCTATGCTGGTCGGTTGAAGGTTCTATGCTTGAGCCAAGAATAAAGACCAGGGTTGTCCAGAAAAGTATCACAGCCATCCCGAGCTCCTCTGATGACAATGATCGAACTCACAATGGGGAAGCTAGTCATGAAAAGCTCCTCCAGGAGAACCAACAGCTCAAACAGTAACACGTAAGAGAATCCACAATGCTTCACTTCTCCTTCTCCACATCTCTATTTATGCTGGCAACTTTCCTTAAGTGGAACATCTATGCTCAGCACCATGCTGATTTAATTCAGATGGCATTAAGTTGACAATCAGTTTTTAATCCATTAAAAAAGGCTTCCTATTTTTACTTTTAATTATTTTCCTTTGGAGGAGCTCCAATATTTGCCATCGCTTTTGGACATTCATTTCCAGTTCTTTAAGGCTTGTAGGGAAAATTCTATAGCCCTCCATCTCAGATTATTTAACTTTCTAATGCAGACTCACATAGAAGTCTGCAGAGACTTCTAGACCTTCAACCTGAGACTGAACAGTCTGGTCCTTCAGCACACAGACAGGAGCTCCAGGGGTGCAATTGGTCAGCACGCCTTACTTATGCAGCCCTCAGACAGCCACTTTGCATTCTTTTTTGGCCAATAGCTAATGGGACTGTTCTGTTTCCTATCCCTTAAAACTTCCTAGTGAAGTATAAGCATGCATATATATGACGCTTTTGTCCAAAACACAGAAAGAATTTATGCAGAAAGAAATATTTACCATTAAATATTTCTCTTTTCTCTCTTGTCAGTACATCAGTAAATTTTTCAACAATGATCTCAGTAATATAAAACAGTGTAAAGGACCAGAACTTCAGAAAAAACTGTATCAGCAAATTCAGAAGTTCTGTAGGGGAAAGAAGAAAGCATAATTCAAACACAGGAAGCACCAATGGTTGGAAAATGAGGAAAAGCTCTGGTTAGATGTCCAAAAGCATGTTTTTTTCAGCTAAAATTTGCTTATTATAAAAAAAAAATATATATATATAATATATTTATATATTATAAATATATTTATTTTATTTTGGTCTCTTTCAATTATTAAAAATTCATTTTTGATGTTGGGTTGTTTTTATTACATGAGGAGTATGATAAAATCTACATCAAGTCCAAATATAATGGAAAGAATTCAGAGATATAATCTTCAGTATAGAGTGGAGCTTTGGCTTACTTAAGCTTTATCTTACTTTAAGTTTTATCTTAAAGGGACATAATACGTTTCACCTCCAAATTCAGCTAAAATGTAATTGAAAATATTAATAAGTGTAATGAAATAATTGCAAGTAGATTTTTTAAAAACATTATAATAAAGAAAATAAATTCAGAGACAACATTGGCAACAGTTAGGGAACAGATATTTAGAGAAAAAGACTGACCTATCTTGTTCAGAGATAATTTTGGAAATTTTATCTTGATACATATAAATATTTGAATTGTATGGCCAAGAGTTTGACCCCTCCATTCTGTGTGTACTACCATTAAAGAGAACTCTGCTAATTTGTCTGCATATCAGAATGTCAAGAAGAGAATGTGTTTAGCAAATAGTATGACTGGGTTATCGTTAAGGCAATTTATCTTTGTAACAAGTTGAAAGGCATTTTCAATTTAGACATCAATCTCTCCACTTTTGGCTAATGTAGCTCCTTAAAAAATAGAGCCATAGTGCAGGTACTGAGTCAATTGAGTTCCTTAGACCTGTGGGTTAAGGCCAGACTTAGCTCCCAGCAAATAAATTTCAGTAATTGCCTCATGGCAGTTCTCCTGGGAAGCAACCATCACTTTTTTCTCCATGTTCTCAGTTTACATGCCCTGGCATTGGGATGTATGGCACATTTTCTCCTCGTGAGCACAAATAGTATGTGAAAACAAGGCAATAATTTGGAACAAATATTTCTCTTAAGTAGGCTTTTCTCTTAAAATTGCCTGAAATATTGATGCCAAAAGCATTCAGAAAGAGTAATTACAAGGAAATGATTATTGATTAAATTTATAAATTAATTGCTCAGCTAGAAAGAAAACAGTTTTTATTTCACTAACATTTTTATCATCAGGAAATATTTTGGTCAATTATGCTTCAAGCCAAAATAGGTTATAGTATGTGGATTTGCTGTTATACTTTGTTTTAGTTACATTTGTAGTTGCTGAGATAAAATACCCCACACCCAAGGTTAAAGGAAGAATGGTTTATTTAGCTCACATTTTGTAGAGGTTTCATTCCCTAATCAGCTGATATCAAGGCAGGGCCACATGGCCAGGGACATAGCGGAGGTAAAATAGCTCAAGGCAGGTGGGAAGGGAGCACTGCTTCAGCCTTTTTTCTATTCCTTATATTATATGCAGGCCCCTTTAGTCCTAACCAGAACTATGCCCAACAAAACTATGGACTTACTTTGGTAAATGCACACTGTTGATCCCAGCACAACACATTCTAGATTCATCCACCTCTGAAAAGTATCCCTCTGCATGAGGCATTGAGAGGACATCTAGACACACTGTATAGCATACTTAAAATAAGCTAAAACAACAAAAATATATTAAACATAAAATAGCAGTCTGTCATGCACTGGCATAAGGATGACTGAGAGTCAGAAAATGAGAGGTGTCTTTAGTTACCCACTTCAGTGTCTTCGGAGAGCTTCCCAGGATAAAAGCAAAGAGGGCATGTTGGTTTTCTGTGGCTGCTGTAAAAGATCATCACAAAAGTAATGAAATGTAAGCAATTTAAAGTTATCATCCTATAGTTCAGTGTGGTAGAAAACCACTGTGGGCCTTAGAGCTGCTGTCAGGGTGTGAGCAGAGTTTCATGCCTGGAGGCCTTGGAGGGAAAGGTGTATCTTGCCATTCTTAGTTCTTATAGATTTTCAACATCTCTGGGCTTGTGTTCCTTTTCCCTATCTTTGAAGATCACAGTGGTGGATCAAGTAATTTTTACTTTGCCTCATGTTGAATTCTTCTTTTGCTTTTGTATTCTTTTTTAAAGACTCTCATGATTACATTATTCTTACTCAAATAATTTAGGGTAATTGCACTATTACAAGAGCAGATGCTTACTGATCTTATTTCCATCTACAGCCTTGATTCTCATTTGGTATTTAATGTGATGGATCCACAGTGTTATAAATGAGGGCATGAACATCTCTAGGGGATCATTATTCTTCCTTCCGCAGAGAGGAGGAAGCATAGCAAAGCTCTGTGTCTTCACAGATGAGGAAATGAATACGGAGAATATAAGGAGAACAACCATTTTAAGTTTTGTAAGAACAGAACAGACAAAAAAAAGAACACAAAGAATGGAATAAAACTGCAGATACCTGCAGATGAATTTCCTCATGTGACTATTGCAGAAAAAGGGAGTAAACTGCAGGTGCCATGAAAAACTCAAAAGAGGAGGACCGCTGGATGACTCCTTGAACAACACGATTATCTTCCCCTTGTCTAAACCTGGCCCTATCTCCATGTACTAATATGTACAGAGCTGGCTAGACCATTTCCTTTTCCCTTCAGTTGGCTTTAAGCAGTGTAAACAGGGCAGCTGAGGTACTGATGTGTGTTGAACTTAGGTGACAGTTGCTGTTTCCCTGGCCGGTGGGACTCCCAAAAACGTGGCTGAGCTGGGTGGAATGAAGAGTCATGGCTCTAGGACTGTCAATCGGGTTTGAGCCTCCAGATAGGAGGCTAAGATTTCCCATGGCAGTAAAGTTTGCATATCCGAGCTGAAGCACTGGCCTACAAAATATTAAAAACATAAAATGCTACTTCAGTTGTGTTATGTAGATTGGCCTTTGTATATTTTTCTCTCTGCATATTGCAGAGGAGCTTTTAGGCCTCCTACCTAGTCCAGTTCACAATCCTCATGCGTTTCCTGTCATTCTCATAGTCACTCATCCTCAAGCCGTTCCCTTTACAAACTAATAAAACCCAGGTTGGGCCTTGGTTAGAGAACTTTGTTGCGATGAATGTTCATCCTGACTGGCTCCCATAACTATAAATATGCCCTCGTGTCTTTATTGTTGCCATGGTTTGCACTATATTGGAATTAACTTGTTAGAATTCCAGTAACTTTTCCATGGAATTACAAATATAAACTTCCCAGACTGAAACGAGGACCCAGAGAGCTCTCTATATGACACCATACAACATATAATAGAGCTAGAAATTTTGCCTCCTTAGAGTTTTCAGCTGTCAAAAGACAGAACTTTAACACACTTGGACAATTTGATAGCACTATATTTCCTCAATAATGAAGAATATTTTCCTCCTCATTGACAGTTGATACCATTGAGAAAATCTTAAAAAGAAATCCTTAAAAAACAAAAAGTTGCTTATTAGCTCCACACTAAAGGTAATTCCAACTACCTGTAGGGACATAAATATATCTAGCACGCAACAAGCTATATTCAAAATGCATGGTAATTAGTAAAAAAATGTCATGCAGAAAAATGAAGTAGAAAAAAGTTTAATAATGAAGACATCCATCAATAATTGAACCTGATCCAGACCAGAAACAGATGACATAGCAGCAGAAAAGTGTATTAAAACAGTTACTGTAAGCATACTATCTATATTCAAATTATGAACAGTAATATATACAATATTAGTGAATGAGTTTCCTACAGAATAACGTATAATGAGTGAGATGAAAAACATATTGTATAAAATTGAACTCATATTACTTGTGTAAGAAGAAAAGATGAATGAATTTCAATATGTAATGATCAATACCTCCAAATAAACCCAGGGGAAAAGTGAAAAGCAATTTATCAATCATCAGTAAATTTTAGGGCAATTTGAAGATCAATTCAATGAAATTATAATCTCATAAAAAGTGTCATATAGAATAGTTGGAGAAAAAATTGCTGAAAAAAGCTCAAATTTGATTAAAAATTATAGATTTTTATAGAATTTTCAAAATTGTACATTTTGAAAGCTCAGTTAATCTCAAGCATGAGATTATTTGTTTATATAAATAAGTAATTTATTTATATAAATAAACTAAAGTGCATCATAATAAATAAATTATTTATATAAACTAAAATGCACCATAATCAAATTAATGAGTAATATATGCATAAAACTATATCAAAGTACAACATTATCAAATTGATGCAAAGAAGTGATAAGATGATCTTATGATCACGCATGGAATATAGGACATAAAAAAACAGATACAAAGATAATGAAGTTTCAGTTTGTTCAGTTTTGTGTGTCAAAAGTGAGAGTTTGATTCCCAGTACAAAAAAAAAGCAACGAGAAAATAGTGAAGTTACAACTGTAAATCACTGAAAAAAAGTATAAAAAGAAATTTTATGCCCAATACAAATGCATTTTGAAAGCAAATAGTCAATAATAACTTTTTCACTTACACTGAAAGAACTTATCACCAGCACTCAGTTCAATAAGAAGTGGTATACAAAGAGGTGTAAGCAGAAAAGTAATCATACAAAAACATGTATGTATCCATTAAACTAATGAGTAACACAAGAAATGATAACTGTATGGGCAAATATATATTTTTCTTATTCTTAAATTTACTCAAAACTATTTGAGAAACAAAAATTTTGATGATAATGCAGTAAGTGTTATATGTAAAAGTAAAGTATTTGACAGCCATAAGATAAAAGCTGAGATAGGCAGACTGAAAGTGCATTCTGTTTAAAAGTCTTATATAAGACAGTGTAAATACTTGAATTAGACTACTGTAAGTTAAAGAAGTTTACTACATTTAACTGAACAGAGGGAATGTAAGATAATAAATTTTCCTTTTACTGTGAGCTAATAAATTTAATTTCACTTTTAAATTAATATATTGACTTTGTTAAGCTATCTCATAGAAGTGCGTGTATTCATGGTGTAACATACTGAGATACTGCCACGGCAGTCCATTTATGAAGGGTCAGATGCTGAACTTGACTGACATCTAGGAATTACAAGTAGCTGCATACTTTACATTCATTTGCTCTTCTTTTCTCTTTCTTCTGAATATTTCTGTTTGTTATATAGGCAACATATCTCTACTTGTGTATAGTCATATTATCAAGGCAAAACTAGCAACATATTAGGTTTCAATTTAATTTAAAATAATTTATGTCAGCTTTCATTATTTACTGAGGAATGAATTTCTAAACTATTTTGAAATTTGATCTCACTTTCTTTTTTTATAGTTATTGACACATTAATTGTACAAATTCATGATTGGTTCCATCACATTGTGTCTTATTGGATTTTAATATGTATGGTAATATAAACAAATTTTTTATGGAGAATGAGATAATATAGTAGCCATTGTCCATCTTCAGTTATTTGGTTCAGAATGCCTCGCAATACTTTCATTCTCTTGAGTGGTTTTATTCTATTTTGTTATGTTTGACATTGTTGTGTACAAAGTGAAGCTTAACTGTTTCAAAGAAAGAGACATTATGATAGCTACTGTTAATATCCAATTGTCTTGTTGTGAAGTGCTGTGTTGCTTACATTGTTCTGTTTCAATCTGCTTAGATCTGTCCTCTTTTCTTTTATTCTCTTTAAAATAAAAAAAATTAAAAAAACACAAATTAATAAGATTCACTTGGTTATTTTCACACATAGGATACATGGATATACACAGGGTACATGGTTCTCAGTTACCTCTCTTGCATTTCTCCCAGTACTGAGTAATTTTGCTCCTATCATCAACTCATTTTTCAATTTTCAAAGTTATTTAGTTGTTTAAAGTTTATGTATATGAGAGAAATGTGATAATCCATTTTTGTATATCTATCTTATCTCGCTTAAAACAAGGTCATCCGGTTTTACTCATTTTCTACAAATGACAGGATCTCTCATCTTTGTAGCTGGTTTATGCACCATAAAACACATATATATCATACTTCACTTATTCATTCATCTCAACTGTTAACCAAAAATAAGGCTGTTCAATATTTTAGCTTTAGTTATAGTGCCAAAATAAACTTGAGCATGTGAATATTTCTTTTGCATGCTGATATCATTTCCTTCAGACACATATACAGTTTTCATTGAAGAACTGTATAGTATGGCTAAAAAAAAAAAGAAAATCACAAACTATGCTACTAATCTAACTAAATTTTGAAAATGTGAAAGTCTCTGTGATTACAATCAGTATTTTTCAGTCATATAACTTATGTACATCATTTTATTGATTAATCATCCATAATAATTCTATTTATCTTTGTATGTTGAAGAAGTATTAAAAAAGATATTATTTTCTTCATAAAATGCATCAATTATTTCAAAACATATTTTTCAATGAAGTTCTGCTGATTACATAAGACATGTGAGTGAAAAGTAACCTACGTGACTAGTATAGCTGCATCTTCTCTAGGACCTGCCCAGCGATGGCTGTAGAACCTTCTTTTCCTGAATTGTTCTTTCTTTCTTCCCTACGGTTCTTATTTGTTGTCTTGTTTCTTGCTGTTTTACTTCCACTTCATTTCCTTTTTTGACTTGAGAACAGGATCAAGGTTTCATCAAAGTTGTCCTTGTTGGTTTCAATTTTTTATGCACATATACAGAAGGGAAATATAAGGTGGAACTCAAAAGTAATAAAAGACAGAATATCTTCCGAAATATCTTTTGTTGTTGGAATGAACTACTTCTAAAATATCTTAAGATGATACATGTATTTCTAACACAATAGAATTAACACAATGTGAAAGTGGTGTATGCCAATTGTTTTTCTGATACTATTTTTCTGAAAAATCACTTGCCTCCCTTTAGGTGCAGAATGAAACTATAAAGCACATATTTGTTGCTTTATAGTTAAAGTGATGTGTTTAACCCATCTGTAATAAGTTTGGCCTTGTCTCTTGGCTGTGGGATTAAAGTTATAGATAGGAATGCAGAAGACATAGGAATTCTAATCACATGACAGTCTTCATTTTATGATTTCAAATTTCTATGATCATCATTGCCAGTCACTTTCCTTAGTATTTAAAAGCAGGTTGTCTCCTATTTCACTTTCATTGAACTGATTTTTGTTTTTTTCATATATGCTTCAAATTTCTTCTTTTACCTCTTAAAGTTTTATTTACTTCTTCAAATTTGAACGAATTAGTAGTTCAAGCACTTGTGAATATGTTGTCCAACCAATTGCTAATCTGTCTGTATGCAGTCAATTGTCTGTCCGGTCTTTTTACAAGAGGTTCATCCTCATTTTGTGTGTGTGCATGTGTGCACATGTGTATGTGTTTGTGTGTGTGTACTTGGATTTACTAGTTCAGCTCCTTGTTCAAAATGACAAGATTTTCATTTCAGACACCTAGTAGCATTGCTTTTTCTTCCCTAGAAACTTACAGTGTTCTCTTAACTATAGCTAGCATTTTTCTCTGAAAAAAGAAAGAGACTCAATTAAGGTATTCATATCACCACACAAATACAAGAAAACATAATTTCAGTCATGTTTATCAGGCACAATATATAAAGCATTTGAACTCGTTAAGTACATATTTTTATTAATAAATCCTAGTAAGATATACTGATACACATTTAAAATTCTTTCTATATAAAAATAATGGATTCAAGCCAAATAGATATAATGTCTCCATCTCAATCATAGTAAATAGTTCATTTTAATGTAATTTCTTTCCCTTCAAGATACTACAATTGAAAATAAAATGACTGGGTGACAGGTGTTTCTCCTGTTGTCTTTCCATGCTCCTTCACCGCTCCAGCTGAGAGAGCTCATAAAAATGTCAGCTCTCTACTGGCAAAACATGCTGCACCTGCCTGCCATGCGCTTAGTGACTACTAACATTTATATATCACTATATCCTGAGTCAAGAAAATTGATAAAATGCAGCTCAAAGGCACACAACACTGCATCTGTAATGCTTTTTAAGAAGAAATGTTTCCTCTCCCAATCTTCATGCAAAGGGGCCATTTCTTACTTCAATTCTATCTCCAATTTAACTTGGAAAATGGGGCTGAAAAATACTGAAATAAAATAGATGCACTTAACCAGACAACAGAAGTCTCTTTAAGCTGCTTTAGGACTTTGTACTACTGTCATACAGTGTGTGAAACCAGCTAAGGTTTTATTTTCTACTGAGGCTTAGTACAAGTTAATAATTCGTTAACTCACACAGCTTCTGTGAAGGCTGTAAAAGCTGTAAGTTATGGCAGAAAGTAGCCGTAGCAGGCTGATGTCTGCAGATGGTGCTTTGACTGTCCCCTCTCCCTTTCATGAACATTTTACTCACTTACCATTTGGATTTTTATTCCGCCTCAGCTTGCTTTCATGTAGCAAATATACTCATCAATTTGTCAGACTCATAGGAGGAGAAATTTCTAAATTACCTATTAGAAATATCTCTATAGTAATAATAAACCTATATATTTGAAAAACTAATAAAAAGGAGATTGTCACACAGATTTAGTACATTCTGATTTTCAAAATGTTTAAATAGATACTTTATACACACATTTTAAATTTCAGAACTTTTTTTATCATGGTCCCCAAAAATATTATCCATTAAAACAGTGCTTCTGTTATTCCGAAGAAGGCAGAGTGTGTGACTTTTGTGAGTTTTCTCTTTTTTTCCTTGCAATCTTCCTTTTATTTTAATGAATGTCAAGTCAAGATCTCCACGTCAACATCTCCACTAAACTCTAAACCAGAGAACACAGATGTAAATGACTCAAGAATCCTGAAGATAAAATAAGTAAAGAATATTCCTGACAGTCTAACCATTCTCTCGCTGACAGGGCACATGCCATTTACTGTTTTCAAGATGGACCAAACTCCCAGGGCAGATATATTGCATTTCTGATGTCAATAACAGTAGCTTTATAAAGAACATTTGGAGATTGACTTTAAGATAGATTCTGTATCTAGTCTGATTTATGATCAATGGGAAATAATGACAAGATAAATTAACTAACTTGCAAATATTTTTAGTCTACAGTAAAAGAAAGTTTGGTTTGCTCAACCTCCAAGTATAAAATGATAGATTAACTATTTTTACATGATTCAGCACTTCTCAGTAAATTATCTTGGTGTTGTCTTTCCATGTAGGACATTATTAAAACAGTCCATATTTACAAAATCTTATTATGTTAACAAATATCTCCTTTTATAATCTATTAAGACCTTCTAGGAGACATGTGAAAAGAAATATTTATTAGTTTATGTATGTATAAAATTTAATTTCTAGTAATTATTCTATTAATACCATATAATTACATTATAGTTATGATTATGCTTTGTGTAATTGTTTACTTTGTTTATCAGTCATGCACTGTTGTTTTTAAAATTGTTTATAATATTTTTAAAATGTTGTCTGAGATGGGTTGGATAATTGTGGATACTTCAATTATAAGAGACTGCACAGAATACTCTACTGAAGAGGCTGTACATTTGTGCTTTTTAAATACTCACAAAGTTGAGATAGAGTTCACCTACTGTAAAAATGTTTTCTATTATTTTGAAAATCTGAAGGTGGTGTCAGTTTAGTAGTGGGTAAAATAAGAGAGGAGCTCTAAGCTTCACTTTCAGTGTGTATGCTATGCAGTTCTATTCTTACCATTCTTCAGTGCTACTTAAGGTAAGTGCCATCTGTTAATAATGTCTTGTACTACATTTTTATTTACATTTTTAAAATATAATTCACATTATATTTTAGGTTGTCATACACTATCATATCAAAAAAAAACGTTAAGACCAGTGTCTGAATTCCTAAATTTTATTTCTTCTTTCATTGGTATAGTACAATGTCTAACAAAGGGGTATCCTTCTTGGATATTTGTTGAATGAATCAACTATTAATGGGAATACAATATTTGTATGCTTTCTGCACTAGAAACAACTGTAGCAGCAACAAAACTGACCACTCCTTAGAGACTTCACACGAAAAAGAATCAATGTCCAATTGGGCATGTGTTTGTACATGTGTTGCTGTTGGTTTCCTACATCTAGTGCATATGACCGAGTTCAATGTCTACCTGAAAAAAAAATCTTCATATTTTAGAGCATTGGGGATTTAAGTTGTATTAATGCTTTCATTTTAAAACTGATACTTTTATTGAATATAGAAGTCTAGGCTTATGTTCAGATAAAATAAATGCACCAAATGGTATGTAAAACCTGAAATCGGGCAGAACAATTCATCTGGCAAGTTAGACTAATAACCGCACAGATTGCTGTAATTCAAAATCTTGAATAGTCTATTTATCCCTTTTGATATATGCGATGTAGTTGCTTGGAAAATCAGAATAGTATAATAGTGCCAAACCTCAATAAATGAAAATTATCGATTTTAATTTGTATATAAATTTCTCAAGTGAAAATCCATATAGTTACATCTCAGCCACCCCATAGGAAAGCAGCAATCTGTTTAGAAAATCTCATTTTTTTTTTGGAAGAAGAACTTCCTCAGATTAAAACTGCTTTATCTATAAAATAATAGATTTTTAAGCTTAATGATTTTTTCAGTATTACTGTGGAAGTACAGACTCTGAAACTGTGTGTAAGACTTCTAATGAGGAGATATCATGCTTCTGGAATAACCTCTCTGTGTTATTCTAACATTTAAACTCCTATGTCGGGTTATTTTTCCTAAACAAAGAAATTGATTAAAGAAGGTATGATGCTATGAGCTTTGTGTGATATTGCAATGTGTAATTCTATCAGCTTTACCCTCAGAATATAAGCTCTGGTGTTTTAAATTAGATACCAGATTAGATTTAAATTAATTACTTGGTCCCTTAATCCTTATTTGATTGTTTAAATTTATTTTTAAATTAGATTATATTAAATTAGGTTACTTGGTCCCTCAATCCTTGTTTGATTTTATTCTTTACTAATCACAACAATAACAATTAGTCCATTTGTTACTACTGCAAAATACTCAAGGCGGTCTACTTTATAAAGTAAAGAATTTTCGAGTCCAAAGTAAAGGGACTGCACTTGTGATGGCTGCATTGCTGCAGATTCTCAAGGCATCAAATCACTAGAGAAAAGATCCTGTATTTGTCTATTTTGTCTCCTTCCTTCTTCTTATAAAGCTATCAGGACTCACGGATCTTGAGTCTATAACCTGATCTAATCTCAAACATCATAGTCACATCCAGTTTTCACATTCTTCATATGCTATAATGTGAATTTAGTTTCAACATGTGAATCTTTGAGGGAAACACTCAAAACATATTCAGACCATAGTAAATGTCTATACATTTTTATTGCAAGCGTTGAGTAAGTCTGTATGAGAAATAAATATAGCCAATTTAAAGCTATCATGATTAGTCCATGGTAAATAGTCTCTCTTTCAGTTAGCTCACTGCACAAGAACACAGAGATTATGAATAATTACAAATAGGCTGAACAGCATTATTTAGTAATTCCCCAGTTTATGAATGGAGAATGTTCATAAGTTAGATTTGTTTATAAGTCTGACAAAATGAGTCTTACACACCTTTGACACAAATATACAATATAAAGTATTAAGAAACCAAACACAAACATAAAAATACATTAAATCCTCACTGTACTGCACGACTGTAACTATCACACTGTGCAGTAAGCACACAGTAGCACAACTGTGACAGTGTCCAGCAGATGTATGAGCTTCCCAATTTGTTCCCATCTCTGAATGTTCTTATGAAGAGGTCCTTATGGAGAGGTCCATGCATATCTGTAAAAGCTTACAATTTGAATGTGTATTAGTTGGGGATTTACTGTATATTTTTTCTTAAACAGTGACAGAAACACAAATTATTATTGGACATTAAACTATTTAGTCAGGGTAAGAAAGATCAAATCATTGTCAGATTTGCTTTGCATTCATCATGTCTCTCACATAACCTGTTTCTTATAGCATAAAACACAAAACTAGAGAATTACAGAACTTGTGGGGTAAAGAGACAGCACTGAATTTTAGGATCAAAACACATTGTCATCAACCTAAGCCATGCATTAAAATATGGGTAGGCTGCATGGAATCGAAACATATGAGCCATGATCTTTTCTAGAGCCTTATGAGGTAAAAGGTATTCATTTTTGTTTGAACTCTGAGAAATTCTGTCTTTGCCTGAGAATGGAGAACAAGGATTGTGAGAAAAATTTTTACAAGCAGTTTTGGAAATGGACCTGTCAGGCACTATGCCATTTGGTGTGTGAAAATCAGAGTTGTATGATTGTACCTGAGGTGCTCTGTTCACTCTGAGATTTTCTGCCCACTTTCACATCTCTGTCTGTTCCTGGAATTCTGAAAATTACTAGGTTGTTTCAGAAATAGTGGGCATTTGTGGCAAATGGACCTCTTTGGGAGGAATGCTTTTATATAAGTCTCTCTTACCTAAATAACCTGTAATCAGAAATTCATCAATTTATATGATAATTTAGGAAAGAAGATAATAAAAAAACAGCATGAGTTAGAAAAATGTGTTCTCTTTTTTTTTTCCAGTTTTTTCCTGGTCAAAATGTCCCTAGTAGACCAAGATCTCCTGCCACAAGCAGGAACCCATCATTATGGTAGCATGAGAGCACAGTTCATAGAGAGAGCTCTCAGCCACTGACTGAGGAGGGGTAGGATTATGAGCCTGCCTTTCTCCAGGAAAAAAAGACTCTACCTTCCTGAGGACTTAGGCTGCCTATTTGTCTAGGGCCCTTTTATCCAGAACTTCTTTCTTTTCTGTCCCCTTTGCTTAGGGTCAAATTGAATCATAATCTGCTAACTATCTCCCCATTTCCCCATTATTTTTTCTCACAAGTATTTCTCTTCATAAAGTCCTTATACTCACAATCCCATATGTGTGTCTGCTTTTCAGAAGACTAAACAATGAATATGGCTCATCTCTTTTTTAATCTTTGAGCTCTGATAAAATGTTAAAATCATCTACTCTCCAGTTGATGGCCCATGGAAATCATTGGTTCCAACAAGTCTTCATTAATTTTTATGTCTACCTAAACCAATTCAACTCCAGAGGAGCCCTTCCTACCCTTACCTTTAGTGCTCTGGTTCCCATTACTATACTGTTGGCTAATGGTTGTACTTAATCTTAGATTTGTATTTTGCTATGAACTTAGCAAACTTATATTGAAGTATTTCTTTAAAATGTCAAGTTAACTTTAATTTGATTTTATAAATAGTAGTGTTTTAGAGATTTGCTCTTTTCCAGATTTGAATTTTTCAGACTGAACCTTGTTCAAATACATATTTCTGTACCCCTTCTTTCTCACATGTCCATGATGTGCACCCACCAAGTGCTTTATATCTTTTTAGTTACTATCAACTTGTAAGAACTACAAGTGCTGTGGTATTAAAACCTTTGTACGTACCTCTTTATGAGTACAGATAGGGAACTGTGGAGGTGAATTCTATGGAACACGATCTGCAGTTTATAGGCTCTGCATGTACACAGCCATCTTGTCCATATGAAGTGTTCCTCACTTTATAATGCTGCCAGCTCCACACAGGGATGAGTCTCAAATCGTCAGTATATATCTGTTTTAGGAACTTTATTACAGTATTACCATTTTCTAAAACTATCTGTCTGCATTATTTTCCATTAATTGGGGTACTATTCATTGTTATTTGTTCATACTAATATCTCTTTTAAATATATCTCTATTCGCTTCTCTTTTGAATAAAAGTATTATCCTTAATTTGTGTTTAGTAAGTCCCAGTAAACTTTTGTCATCTGTAGTTTTTTTTTGTTTTTTATTGTTTAACAAACCTTTCCCCAATTTAAGTCAGTATTATACTCTCATTTTTTCCTGTTCTCTTTTCCAGTAATTTTAACTGGAAATATTGAATAGAAACAAGTTCATCCTTGCATATGGTATTAAAAGGCATCTTATATTATTTTTTATACAAAAAGACAGTGTATAGTAAAAGCAAACATTAAAGAGCAGTTCTCAATATTTTGTCATATGCTGTCTCTCATATTGTATGAGAGGTGATAAAAATTGGCATATAAATAAATAAAGCATTACTGTAAAGGATTCTGTTATGGACTGTGTCTAGATGTTCCCCCAAAGCCTCATGTAGTCACAGGTGGGGTTTTTCCAGAGGTGGATTGATCTAGAATGTATGATGCTGAGATTGAGGGTATGTGATAAATTACTGCACTAATTGGTTTTGTACCACTTAGTATCAAATGTTAGCAGTCTGCATAAGGTAAAGGGGCAGAAAGATGCTGTTAAAATCCCTTGTTGCTTTGCTACCTTCTGTCTGCCATAAACTGTTCTCTGTGAAGTCGTCCTACCCTGCCTTGGAGCTAGCCCATTATGGAATGAAACCTCTAGAAAATGTGGGCTAAATAATTCTTTCTCCTTTAACTTTGGGTTTTGTGTATTCTTGCACAGCATTGAGAAACATCACTAAGACAGATATATTGACATTCATCTCCTTCCAAATTCTCTCCCTCATTTCAGATGCATTTATGTCATTATTTTTGCCTCATTCTAAAACAGTTCTAGCATTCCTTTCATGAGTATCTTTAGTTGCACTGTTCTGGCTGCCTTGGTGCCTAAATCAATTCTAAACATTTAAAGTTTCTTTCTTTCTTACTTTTCTCCTTGAAGCAAAAGCCCAAACCAAAGTTTGAGGAGGACAGGTTTATTTGGGTCACTGTTTGTAGAGGTTTAAGTTGACACCAAGCAGGGTGGCATGGTAAAGGGGCATCACAGTGCAAACAGGCAGAAGGTAGCAAGTGAGTGACAAGCAACAAATAACGAGCCTCTTTCTGTCCCTTACATCTTATCCAAGCCCTCACATCTTTAATATTAGCATTGCATCCTGATCCCATCATCACATACCCTAGATCCAGCCACCTCCCCAAAGCCCCACCTATGGACACATGAGTCTTGGGGAGGAGGGGAGGCATCCAGACACAAGCCAGAACACTTTCCATGGCCATTTTCACTTTGAGGAAGGGCCAGAAATCACATGATGCCAGATCTGGTGAAAAGGTGTATGAGAACACACTGTAATGTTCTAACAAATTTGTTTTGATGTTGTTTTTGGTAGTGGTGGTGGTGGTCGTGGTGTTGCAGTTGCTTTCCATTGAATTCAAACAGAAACTGAGTGACAGCACTCACTGAATTTTTTATGGAAAAAAAGTAAAGCAACATTTCATAACAAAAAAGGAGACTAATAATAGTTAATACATTGAGTATTGTTGTCTTTCCCTTTTTTTCTACTTTTTCTTTTGTTATACCTTATAAAGACACTCAAAAAAACAGGACTTACAGAAGTTTCAGAAAGTAGTAATAATAATGGGGAAAATACTTTATATTCAAAGTAAGGAGACATTTTAAGGAAGATTAAAATCAAGGTGTCTTTTACTATAATAATTTTGCTTTAAGTTAAACATTCACTGTGATTTTAGATCAGCTTTGTATGATTTTATGTTAAATGTATCAGTTAGAGTTTTATTTCTTTATGTTGATATCTTATTCCATTTGCCAACTCTTACAGTAATACCTTTTCCTATTAACACCTGTTAAGTTACACACCTTGCTTTTTCTTAGTATTCTTTCATTTATTTGTTTATTTCTAGGCATGGAATACAGGACCTAGTGCATGTTAGGCAAGCATTACATCATTGTCCTATATGCCTACTTAAATTTAACTTTTAATGCTTAATTACACCACAGGTGGATTTTTGTCACTTTCATAATTAACTCTATAGGCTATCAAATGCTGTACTATCAGTATTTCATTTATTTTTCTCTATCAGTTATTATTATGGCAAAATACATTAATAGATATTCTTCTTTCAAACTAGCATTGTTAGATTAAAAGTAGATGTTAACTTAAAAATAATTAAAATACACTACAGAATACTGTTTTGTGTTATTCTATAATATATCTGCATATACAAAGTATACTTAAAGTGCTACTTCAATGTATTACAGTTTTTCTATTTTGGAAGTCTGATTGTGGGTTTCTTTAAGTGAACTTCTCATTTTACACTACATTTTCCTGTTCCATAAACATCATAAGAATATAAATTTCAAAAAAAATAAATTTCATGAATAATTGAAAAAAATCACATAGACCTATAATTGAGAAGGGGCTCATTTGAGTAAAAGCTTGAATGATATTGTGTTGAAAATCCAGTATGTAGCACAGCAGGGGAGCCATTAAATATAAGCCTGGAATAGCTAGTGGGAAGACTGAGCCATAGCTCAGGAGGTTAATTATAATCGTTGACCATCAAGATCATTATAGCTAAAGCTCCGTGAATAGAATCAACTGTACTTCATGGTGTGTGTGTGTGTGGGGGGGGTCATGTGCATATATTTTTTTCTGGCCATATAATTTAGTATTGCATATTATCATATGTTGACTTTGGCATTGCATTATGGTGGCACTGAGTGAAGGCCTGGAATTGAGAAGGAACATGTGGCATTTATTTTAAGGAATTGCCTATTTTTATAAAAGTAGACCACAGTGAAAGGGTACAGATAAAGTGACCATTACTAGGTGTAGATACTATGATAATCTAGATGGCAAGGTCAGGTGGACCGTAGTACCTGATACCCTGCATCTAGAAGAAAATGTTTAAATTATAGGTATACTGTAGAGAATACAAGCAAAATTTCCTGAAGGATGCATAGAATGTGTAAGAAAAATTGAGAAAAAATAATGGATATGGAAAATTCTTCATGCAGAAAAAATTGGGGGAACAGAAGAATTCAATTTTCAGATTTTGGTTTAAAAGATTTAACATAGTAAATTAGATATTTGACAATAGACAAAATTGAAGTGGGAGAATGATCTGAAGATACTACCATAGAATTGGGCTTGCATGAACTAATTATAAATGAAAATTCAGTAATCAAGATGGTCTTTATTAAATATCATAAAATGAATGAGAGACCGAGAAGTAGGAAGTGATGCTAGGAAGGACTTTTGTCAAAATATGAGGAGAAAGCATAAGCAGACCGTGTAGACAGGGCTGGAGTCTCCATGTCATTATGTATGAACATTGACTGAGATGAAACAGAAAAGATGGAGATCAGGAAAAGAAGAAAGTATGTCTTATTTTACTGAATTTAATTTTAAAACTTTCTGGACCTAGAAAGACTTAATATTTTGTATTTTAATTTATGTTATCTTTTACTGTTTAATTTTTTGAGATGAGGTCTCACTATGTAGCACAGGCTTGTCTTAAACTCACTATGTAGCCCAGGCCAACTTTGAACTCGCCCAGAATGTTTGGCCTGAGAGTCCTGAGCGCTGGGATGCAGGTGTGCTCTACCACACCAGCTGTCACTCATAGAATTGAAAATCGTTCTCCCAGTTTTTTCTATAAATGCTCCAGGGATCTGTAACAAAGATAATGTGTAGAGGAATTTTATTTCCATGTCTCATTTTTTGGTCCTTTTTGGTGACAGAGCCAGCACTGAATGAATTGTAGTCTCATAAAGATCATGCATATGTATCGTGTTTCTCTGCTTATCGTTACCCATTATTGTACCATTAAACAAAAAATCTTTGACAGACCATTTACATTAAATTATAACTGTAAATATTAACTGTAAATAATATTTTCTACATGGTGGAAAAGTAAAAAAGTAATGTATAACACTAACTGAGGTGATTTTGTGATTTATTGCAAATTATAACTTAATTTTTTGCTTCCTCCAATCCTGCTGATCTGAATTGCTTGTGTAAGAAGATAGCAAATAAAATTATTTAGCTTCATACTTTTAAAATTATCATGTGGAAATATTAAAAGAATATAGCATCTATAGCATCTTCCTTATTCTTGTTTGCCACAAAGCATCAAATTCAAGAATATATCAATTATGCTGAAAATATCACTTTAAGTATACATCTCTTTAAACAAACAGAAAATGAATATGATTTCTGTAGTTCTTATGCATACCTAAAATTACCTGTACTTCTCACCCACATATACACACATAAAAGAAACAGTGTAAATAGATGTTTTAATTTTTACATTAATTCATAATAATATAAACCAGGATATCAAGTTGTTAGAATTTCTTTTTTCCCTTTATCCTTTCCTCTTTCATTGTTTACTTTCTTCTCAATCCTTTTCTTAATATTTTTTAAAAAATAGATACACTACTTTTTCTATGAGGGTTTCCAAAACATAAAAATCAAATTTCTCTAAGCAGCTTAAGCTACTGAGATAATGATTGTAGTGTATACTTGGAGGTTAAAGTTTGAGCAGAATTTGAGTTTTCTTGAAGCTGTGTAATCAATTACATCACCCAGGACCCAAGTATTTTCCCTGCTTCATTTTCCATCACTACTTGAATGTCTTTCATAGAATCCCTTTGTTTGCCATTAGAGAAATCCTGCCGGTAACGAAAGAATGCCAGCTTGTATTTAGGTTCCATGTACATACTAAGCCAATAATTATTTCTTAGATTCTTCACAGCAAAGGTAACCCAACCATTTTAATGGATATTCCTCGCACAAAATGTAATAGTAGATGTCAGATCTTCAAAGCCTGTTATAGCGACACAGGGAGTAAAGCTAGAAATTATAAATGGCATGATTTCAAGAAATACATTGAAGCTTAATCTATAAGCAAGGCTAGAATGTGATTTCTATGCAAGTTAAAGACATAGTCTGACTGAGAAATAGATTTGAATATAACATTTTATATTTATGTGTGGTATTGTACAACTGATAGGACAAATTCCGTGGCACAAAAAGTAAAGAACTATTTGTGCCTGATTATTTTCAGGGACCAACTCTTCGGTGAAGGTGGTTTGAATGGCATGTTAGCGTTTGTATAACTTCTGTCTGTCAGGGAATGGGAAACAGAGAGAACAGAATATAACTAGAGAGAAATTTCAGTGTTGCTGCATTTTCAGAAAATTGAAGGAATAATTATGAAAGAAGAGATGATATAGTAGCCAGTCTTCAGAATGTCTCAGATCATACTTTGTGGGTGAGGAGCATATGGTGAATATTTCTAAAATGAAAAGTGCAGGAATCAGATGTTTATTTTAAGAGATTATCAGCATAAATGAAAAATTTACAAGAAAAGTCAGGAAAATATGAAGTCAACAGGAAAACCCTTTTGTTATATTTGTTACAAATAAACTTTGTATAGAGGCCAAACTATTATTCAGTAATGACTTAAAGATAGAAATTAATTTGAGAATTTGTGTTGTATAATATTTTCATACATAGAAAGATGGTAGACAGTCATACCCCAGGCTAAAGGAATTTGTTCCAAGACCTTTTTGAAGACGCTAGAATACTGGATACTCAAGTTCTATGTATACAAAGACATAGTATTTGCATACAAGGTACACATATCTTCACATATATTTCAAATTATCTCTAGATTACTTAACATACCTGATACTCCAACCATGCTACGAAAATAGCCATTCTATTGTAGTATTTAGGGAATAACAATAAAAACGTCTGTGTAAGTTTAATATAGACAAGACATTGAATACTTTCTATGGACTGTTGATTGACTGAGACAAAATACTCAAGACTCAAGTTAAAGGGGAAAAGGTTTATTTTACTCACAGTTTGTAAAGTTTTCAGACTGTCTCTAAGGCAGAGTGGCACATGGCAGAATGGAAGCAGTTCATTGCAGCAGAAGATGGTGAAGGCAATTAGGGTGGGGACAAGGCTCTTTTGGTCCCTTATATTGTATGCAGGCTGCAGCACTGGACCTTGAACTAATCACAAACTCTAGATTCAACCATCTCTGAACACCCTCCCAAACCCATGGCTGTATCAGGCTTTGGGAGAACATCTAGACACAAACTATAACTCCATGGCTATGAAAGCTGCAGACACTAAAGATCAACTGTAGATGTAAGCTATAGGAAAGGCCTAAGGCCTATACTTTTAATAAAATGAAAAAATTAACTGAATCAGAAGTATAATTTTTTTTACTTGAGAAAGTGCTCAGTGTTTAAACATTTAGAGTTTAAATAAATTTTGGGAAGGCTCTGAGAATTTTACGAAAATTAAAATTGTAGAAAAAGATCTGAGGTTTTCCTGAAATATTAGATAGATGTAAGAAATGTAAAATAAGTTGCAAATGAAATGAAGTAAGCAATTGAAATATCATCACAGAATATAGATGATCAATTTGAGAAGCCTGTGGTTAATAAAACCATGGTTGAGAAATTTTTTGTGGAGCAGAAAAATTGAATGATTTAAAAGAAACTCAGATAGGTAGGCAGAGAAGCAAGAGAATAATTTGTTTCATTTGCCATCAGTGGAATATTTCAACAAGGATATTTGAAGAGTATGGTTCAGAAAAGACAATCTACAGAGAACAAGACAGGAGACTTTTGTGGTTTGAAAGCAACTATTATGGGTTAGGCATGTTAAAGCTCATTCATAATTGGAATTAGATCTGAAAAAGAGGTCTTGAGAATTGATAATGAAGATAGAAAATTTTTAATATTAGCAAAGTGAAGAAATAATAAATGTTTGAGGTGATGAATATGTTAATTACCCTTATTTGATCCATATGCAATGCATACATATATTGAAACATCACACTGTACATTGTTAGCATGTATAATTACTTGTCAGTTGCAGATAAACTTTAAAAAGAATTTGAATTCAATGGAAAAATATAATTGAAAGTCAAATATAGTATATTAAAAACTTACTAATGAGGATAAGCTGAAGCAACAAAGAAAAGCCAAACTCTCAAAAATGGATTCAGAAAGCTCTATTTTGTGATTTCTATGTATTTTGTGAACTTGTATTTTAAGTACTTGATTTCTGAATAAGGTAGACCTATGTTGTCATTTTCATAAAACACTAATTTTTTTTGCTATAAGCAATGGTTCTTCTCATCAAATAAGCTATTTATTAGATGCTAACCAAAATGACATAAGTCAAATAAACTTATTTTTCTTTTGCTTATTCGAAAGCTTGATGGTATTCTGTATCTTAATATATCACACATTTTAGAATGCAATGTATGTTCTGTCCCCTGTGGGCTTCTAGATTCACACATGATGAACGCTGAGGAGCTGAAAAGCTTGCCACTGTCCTGCTGCTCATACCTATCTAGGGGTGCAGGGGTAAATGAAGAAACAGCTGAAAGTGGAAAATAATGAAAGTTTACCCATGAATTAATGACACTGGGATCATGTCATTATGAGGCAGGGAAATGTGACTCTCAACCTGTTACAAGTCACATGTACCAAGTTCATGATCCCACAATATTGATGAATGAAGTTATGAACCAAAGAAAGAAGTTAGGAGAGTTTTATTGGAAAGAAGGAGAGAATTGCTCCTGAATTTTGAAGAGGAGTCTCTAATGGCGCGGCCCTCAAAGACCTTTATCAGGGGTAATTTATACTGCAAAGTTACGGCATAAGTACCTGTGGGTCAAACTGCAACCAACAATAGGATAACAGATACAATCCCTTAGCTAATATTGGCCCAATAGGAAAAAGGTCATGTAGTAAGGGTCCATAGAAAGAACAAAGGCATTTTTGGTATGGGATAGTCTTGATACTCTGGTCATCCATCCACATGGACAACAGATATCTTCTTGGACTTATTGGCTGAGGTGGTATTAATTACAAATTACCCCTTAGGGAGCAATGCAGGCCTGGCCAATGCATCTTGATCTTGTTCTTGGTCTTCAGATCCTCCTCCAGCCACAGTTCTGAGGGCTTGATTTTTTCTGCTTACATCCTTGAGATCCTAGTCTCTCTCTCTGACTATATATTTATACCTAATTTAGCTGCCTGTCATAACCATTACTGTCTTACAAGAAATTCTTTAATTAAATATATTTAGTTTGCCCATAAAAACGGTCCCAAAAATAATGGAAAAATTGCTAAAAATCACTGAATGAATTTTGGGATATCTTTAGTGAGTTGGAATGAAGTTGACAGATGCTTTTAGTAGAGCAGGGGACTTTTAATTCTCTCTACATTCAGCTCTCCACAAAAGGCATACAAGAAGTTGAGATAAATGTGATTTGAGGATCTGATGTGAAAATTTAGCATAAATTGAACTTGTAGTTTAAAGTAGATTAAACTTTTGGAATGTTACATCTGAATCCAGTGAAGAAAGAATTGGATTTCTGGAACAATTTCTAGTCTAGAGAACTTCGCCATAAAATGGTTTCATAATAATGCTCATGGGCATTTCCTTCTATTACTCCATATGCACAGGAAAATGGCTTGCCCCCGAAGAATAACTGGTTGTCTCGGACAGAGCACCGTTTCTCCCCTCTGCTGTCATCCCTGCTTGGCATTCAATTACTTACCTGATTGTGTCCTTTGATTAGTACTGTACCTGGAGGGTGGGGCACAGAAAACAAGGGTATAAGATCTTGTTATTCTCAACTGGAAAGTAAATTTAGTTACTTATTTTCAGATGATTTATCTATTTCTCTTCACAATACTTAAGATAATTAGATAGTACGTTTATAAATTGTTATTGTTGAGAAAGATGTGGAAGGAGTAATAATGTATTTAATTTCCTTTCATTAAAATTTAAGTAATATTAAAGTTCTGCAAATTCTCAATTATAAGCACACATAAATTCATTAGAATAATAAGAATCAAAACAAAACAGTTCTACAATTTTTTGGTCAGAATGTAGAATTTTCAATAAAAAAAAACCTGTGCATTTTTTTCTTTGGCTAGAATGTAGAATTTAGATTTTAGCAAATAATGAAAAACTGTTTTTTGTGCTGGAAATTGCTATAAAACACATGTTAGAATTGCCCCTTTGATCTTAATGCCCAGGGGTTGGAAATGCAGGCTTCTCTGAGATGCTTGTTGAATTTAATATGCGCATGAGTTTGGCTTCTTAGAGTTTTAATACTGCATGTGAGGTGCCTAAGCCTCCAGAGCCACATGGAAGCCCTTTCATGTTTTTAACGGAGCTTTTGACAATTTATCTCAAAGATTTTTGGTATTAAAAACTTGATGTTAAATAACAAATGAAGTTCAAGGATACTCATAAGAATTAGGCAGTATATTACATCCTCAGCACAAATATGTATGGGACTGGTACTCAAAATTATAAATTTCATGTGACTTCACTTATTATAATACTATCTATATGTTTGTACCACAGTTGGTCTAGATGCAAAGGAATCTGTGATAACATAGAGTTATAATACTTGGTGTTAAGGACTTGAGGTTTTTTTTCCCTTTGGATCATGTGTTAATTGTTGATTAATTTTTTAAAAGGAAGTATGCACTACTTTATGGTGTAAAAGTCAAAAGATGAAAAAAATACTCCACATGACAGAAATCCAGAAAAAATAGAGTAGCTATTCTATTTGCAAATAAAGCGAATTTCAAGCCAACTGATTAAGAGAGACAGAGAAGGTTACTACATCCTTGTAAGGTAATAGTACAAAGGGGGGGGGGAATATATATATAAAATATCAGTCACCTGACTGTATAAAACAAATATTAGTGGACATGAAAAATCAAGTAAGCAATAGTACCATTGTAATGCTGGACTTCAATACACCGCTGTCACAAATAGACAGATCAACTAGACAAAAATCAACAATGAAATATCAGAATTGAACCAAAGTTTTGAAGAAATGGACTTAGTAGATGATTACACAGTATTCTACCCTACAACATAAGAATACACATTATTTTCAGTTGCATACAAGAAGTTCTACAAAATATACCACATATTAGCTCATGGAACATACTTAAGTAATGCAAAAGAAATAAAATTATCCCATTCATATTATCAGGCCATAGTGCAATGATATTGGAAATCAATAGCAAAAGAATCCACAAGAACTTCATAAACACTTGGAAATTAAATAACACTGTACTAAACAATAATGCCAATGCAATATATTACAACCTATGGTACACAATGAAAACAGTCCTAAGAGAGAAATTTATATCAGTGAATATCCATATCAGGAAAATAGAGCAAGTTCAAAGATGCAATTTAATTTTGAACCTCAAGTTTCTAGAATAAGAAAAGTAAATTAAGCCCAAAGCTTATACAAGGGAGGAAATTATAAAGATCAGACCTGAAATTAATGCAATGCAGACTAAGAAAATAGTACAAAGAATCAAGGAATTGAATAATTGTTTCATTAAAAGAGTAAAAAAGTTGACAAAACCTTAGCCAACCATATCAAAAAAAAGAAAAGAAATAAAAGATTAAACCCCTTTCAGTTGGGAAGAAAAAGAGTAAAGTAACAATAGTTCCTGCAGAAATCCAAAAATTATCTATACCTACTTTGAGAATTTGTATCTAAAAATACAGGAAATGCAGATGAAATGGACAGATTTCTAGATACACATAAACTACCAAAGCTAAATCAAGAAGATATAAAGAAAAAAAACTAAATAAACCAGAATCAGGAAGTGAAATAGATGATGTAGTTAAAAACCCACCAACAAATAAAAGTCCAGGTTTTGATTCATTCGCTAATGAATTAATTCAACAAGAAATTTAAAGCAGACTTAATACTACCACTTCACAAACTTTTTAACAAAATTGAAAGGGAAACAATACTCCCAAATTTATTCCTAGAAGCAAGTATTTCTCTGGCCAATCCAGAGAAGAACCCAACTAATAAAGAGGATTACAGACCAATTTCACTAATGAACATAAATGGAAAAAACCTCCATAAGATACTGGCAAAGACAATGAAGCATAATATCAAGAAGATTAAACTTCATGAGCAAGTAAGATTCATTCAGGGGATGAAGGGATATTTCAACATATGCAAATCAATAAATATAAAATATCCTATTCACAAAGCCAGGACAAAAACCATGTGATCATCTCAACAGATGCAGAAAAAGTGTTTGACCTAGTCCCAAATCCATCCATGATAAGAATCTTATAGGAAATTAGAATAGATGTTCTTTACCACAGTCTACTTAAATTCATCTATGGCAAACCAATAAGCAACAACATGCTAAATGGATAAAAACTAAAAACTTTCACCCTAAATTCAGAAACAGGACAAAAATGTCCACTGCCACCACTTTTATTCAGTACAGTTCTGGCAATATTAGCCAGAGTACTTAAACATGATAAAGGAAAAAAAAAAAAGGATAAGGATAGTACAAAAACAATACTTATCTCAATCTTATACCCACTTCAGTTGTTTACCAAGTGAATTAAAATATCTATTCCCTCTTGCTGCCTTACTACCAGAGCCAATCATTCTTCCATCAAAATTTTATTTTATTCAGCCTAAGCTGAATCTGTCTCTAAGAGATAGAAATGGTTACTTTGTTCTTTTCTTTTTACTTTTTTTCTTTGAGAATTAGGGGCTGATCTTCTTTTGCCACAGGTGTTAGATGTGTTACTTGTTTGTACAAGGTTTAAACAAAGCATTAAGTTGTCAGTGTAGAACTTTCAAAGACTGAAGTCAAGAATACTCGTTCTTATTTTAAAATCGTGATGAACATGATGCTGGCAAGAATTAGCCCTTCATAAGTTGTCATGTGTGAATTTTGAGAGGAGGTAGCAATGCTTCAGAATCTCAACGAATTTTATAATCCCCAAAATGTTATGACACAAACTTAAATACATGGAAATATAGACAAGCAAGACGAAACTGATAGTACAATAAATAGTACACTGTATTCTGGAAAGGTATGCAAGAAAAAAAGAATGTAAAGAAAAAAACTAAAGAAAAGTAAAGAATGAACTTCAGAAAATAACGATGCACAATATTTTTCATTGGTGTGAGAAATGTACCAAATTATTATAAGACCATGTAGGAGAAACTGATGAGTATCCAACTTTTCTGTACACAATGCATGCTGAAATAAAATATTAAAAAATTGAAGAAGAGAAATTCATGAAATATTTTGATAATTAAACTATAATTTGAAGCTTGTTTTCATCACATCTACATATTTTAAATCAAATATTTTATTTGGGCATATCGTGTGCCAGCAGTAATTATTTACTGTTTTAATAGTTTGTTCGGTGTTTCACCAACTTTAATCAATCACTCTATAATTTGTGTATGTCAAGGGCTCTTCATTCTCAGAAAATATGACTAGTTAGTTGCTGATCTCACAGAGGACAGAATCTAATAGTGAATCTAGTTACCCATGTCCTCAATTGTCTCCATAATATTACAGCTAAGTCGAATACTTAAGGTAAAACATTTATGTCCAGTCAGGGCAAAAAAAAAAAAAACTTCCTAAAAAAACTGTATTCACTAAACTGAATTTTTAGAGGAAACAAAGCAAATCAAATTATTTTTCTGGTAAGTGAAAAATTTTATAGAATTTTCATATGTTCCTAGGCTGACCAAGATAGGACAAGATACATCAGGAAAGAAAATGGAAGAAAAATATTAGTTTTCAAAAACTAATTCCTTGGATTTTTGTCTCTGATCATTTCAAGAGGTTTGACTTGGGCTAGTGACCAATACCATGCATAGAGCTTGTCAGGTGCCACAAAACGGGTGGCCTATGAAAATGCTCCTGTTCTCTTCTGCCCAGGAGACAGTGCCTTGCTAAGATGGAGCGTCACTGTTCAAGAGGCTTCTGCGCATGCTCATTACACAAATCTGTTTTGAGAACACAGAGTACTAACTAAAGAATACATTATTTGGAAAATTTGGTTTTTGTTAGCATACTTTTAAAAATATCTTTAAATTTCTATTTTTGAATTTTAGTACATGTATTTTAATTATTTCACAAGGAGTTACAAAAAAGAAATAAAATATTTTCTTTTGCTGCATAAAAATATCGCATACATTTTTTAATATATATTCTAAGCAAATAGTTTTATATTAATGCCCTCTGGAGTTAATCTGAATTTCACAAATGCCTCTGCCAGACATCGATTATCAAATAAGTGTTCCATTAATAGTTCTATTGCATAGTAGCACTCTCCAATATAAAAAATGATACAAATTTTTGAATATTATAAAATATGAACTGCTTGTGAAAAAACAGGTTTGTATTTGTGTAAAACAATTTGGAATTACTACATGTCCATTTATTTTTGGTTTCTTTGTTTTTTTTTATTTCAGTACTAAAACTATTCATGTTTGTAGTATTGTTATTAAATTTTAACAATTTAGAGGGGAGTGGGTTGGCACTAAGACAGCTGTATTCCTGTAGTCAGCTATATCTATGAGGAAATTTCTGTGTTATGATTCTTTTAAAAGTTTCAAATTTTAGTAGTCATGTATCATGCTTAGAAAAGAAAATATTTATAAACTGTCTTGACAAGCTTTAGTTATACCATTTGTACAGCCACAGACCTTACAACTTAAATCTGACAATTTTATAAATTTTTTGTGGTTTCAAGGTTGATGGCATGTATATCCAATAGTTATTTTAGGTTTTTAAAATACCGGTTTGTATACAACGATTCACCAAATGCCAATTTTCTGTGATGGTTCATTTCAAGTTGTCAGTGAAAATATTTACTTATACATAGGATTTCTGTAGAATCAGGTTGGTAGTGGCCTTCCTATTGCTCAGATTTACCTCACAATATAGAGATTTAACTCATAATTATTTTCATAAATTTTTCTTTTTGTTTTCTAAAGTACAATTTTCTTTTTTTCAGTAATGGAAACCGGCTTTGAGAATAACTGACTGTCAATGTTTAGATGTTTTCTTGCTCTACATTCTTGTTCCTTAAAGTTGTATGTTTTCTGTCTTTGAATTATGTTTCTCATTTTCAAGGACATTCATACTTGAAATAACTGCATCATTCTCACATGCATATCTATTAACGTTTCTCTAAGCGTACTGATCCAGCTCTTAATGTTTTCTTTAATTTCTTCAAAAACTTGTAAGCCAGTAATGTGAATGAAAATCCATATTACTACATGAGAGTAATTTATAATAAAAATACTATGAAAAGAAATGATATTTACAGTTTACTGAATGGAGAGTCATGTATGCTAATATTCTGTGAGATGGTGACCTCTGTCCTTTAGGCTCACTAATTCATTTTTATCTTTTTATACAATTGTATTTTAACTTTTGAAATTTGTGCATTATTTTTTTAGGAAATTACATTTTAAAATTTCTCAAATATATTTGGAAAGTAACATCAAAAATACCACAGGTAGGAAGTTCATTTATTTCTTCAGTCTTTTCTTCAACTTTTTACTGGACTTATTAGTATTAAGAAATCATTAGGAGTGTTTTGGGAAGTTGTTACATACATTTGACATGCTTTAAATTTTAGATAATTTGGGAGTAATTGGATATTTTAAGAGGGGTAATCTGGACTTTCTGCTAGAAAGTAGAAGGATAAATCTGTATTTTTTGAAAATATTCCACGCAGAGCCTCTTAATATTTATTGATATATGCATTGGCTTGGAAGAGTACCCCAAAACATGGTGTTTAAGTGCTTGTTCCCAGATTGACACAACCTGAAAGTGGGAGACTGTAGGAATGTGACCTGGCAGGAAATCCTCAGGTTTTTGGGGTCACATGACTAACTATGGACCACAAGTCTCTGAATCACTCTCTGCTTCCTAGCCCAGGGTATAAGTGGTTTGACCTGCCTTGCACTCTCTCCACAACCTGCTGTCCCCAGAGAAATGTGGCTGTTCAGTCTTGAACTGAATCCTCCAGAATCATGAGCAAAAACAAAACTCTTATCTGTTTAATATATTTTCTTAGGTGTTCCATTTTAGTAACATAAAGCTTATTACTGTAAAGAAATCATAAAATTTATTTGGGATGAGATTATGCTGTATCATGATTGGTATAGTCAAAGAATCTATATGGAAATAAAATTTACAAAACTGCAGAGTAAAATTTACTGTATTATGATTTTAATTATAAGAAATCAGTGGAGATACTTGTTTTATTACTAATTTGCAAAACTAGCTCATTCACATTTAACTCAGGCTATTTATGAAGGCTGGATCAATCGAAACCTTCTCAGCTACATTTTATTATTGACCTCAGATTTTATTTGAGATAGATGTCCTCATATACCAGTTGATAGCTAGTTATTTCTTCTTGCAACTCCATTTTCTTGCATGAAAATATTTAATATACTTATATTTCATCAATATTGTCTATGTAAAATGTGTACTTCTTGTTCTAATCGAAATGGCCAGTTTGTTTCATGTTATCTAAAGTTAACCAGTTGAGCTTTCTATAAATCTGGTTTCAGAGGTGATGCTTCAAGATTCGTTAACGATTCATTTCTAGGTCAATTAAGATCACATCAAAATTAAAAGTCAATTCTGACTCTCAAAATCTACTAGACTAATTGTATTTTTTGGATATTATTAAACAAACAGAGCAGGGTGTGTTGGGACATACCAACATTTGGGAGGCTGAGGCAGGAGTATCTTCACAAGTTTGAGATCAGCTGGGGATACAAAGTGAGCTCAAAGCCAGCCTGAACTGCATAGCAAGATCCTGCCTCACAAAAGACAAAACAAAACAACAAAAACAAAATGAAACAAAACAAAAAGATACCAGATCCAAAAATGTCAGGATTTCTCTGCACTTTTAATTATGTGTAGTGCTACACTGTATGCCATTGTATAATGACTATTTTATCAATGTTATAATATTATATTGGTGTTATAATATATATTTGTGCCCATGTTAATAGCAGAAGTAATAATAGTAAATGTAATATCATAGTTTAACATAACATATAGTCTTCACGCATTTTTGTGCTTTAGGCTAACGCTGGTTTTGTGACTCATTATTTATTTACCTTTAGACCATTGAAAATCTTTCCTAAAAGTATTTTTAGATTTTTAGCTTGCACTTTCTCATTAAAGGTCTGGAGACATACATTTTTCCAGTAATTCAGACCCATGTCAAACAATACAGAGTTGGTAAGGAGTCAGAGATTCATAATAATTTCTTGTAAGAATATGGCATAGTGTAAAGGTCGATATACAGTTAAATAAGAATTGTCAAGCTATGACTTATATTTTAAAAAAGATTTTAAAAGTGCTTGTCCAAACATTAAGTTTCCCTGCTAAGTGGTAAGGAAGTTTTGTTAAACGTCACTTACCGTACTATGGTAAAGGTTTCACATACCAGCAAGTAGTTCAGATGTTTGTAACTAGATTTTCTTAAGTGCTATGGAATTATACTAAGTAAATTTAGTCTGAAATTTTACTATAATTACACTAAACATTTCTTCTTTGTATATTATTTGTGACTTTGAAAATATCAAATTGAGGTGAACTCAGGTGTTGCTACCATAAACAGAATATTTATATAAGGATCTTGAAGGTACTACCTTCACCTGAAAACTTTTCTGAATGTTTTAACTATCATGAGTAATTTTTTTTTAATTTTAGCTCAATAAAGACAGTGTCAAGTCTTCTCTGTCATATTTTATATTATGATTATATCATATTATTATATTATATATTATATTAATATTATTAATATTATTATCATTTGGTGCTGGGGATTATACTCACAACCTCACGCTTGCCAGGCAGGCATGTCCCCAGCCTTCCTCTGTCATACTTTAAAGCAGGGTGTGTTTTTTTAACATCATCAGTCCTACACAGTTAAATTCACTTGATACGGGACCTTGGGACTGAACAGCCTTTGACGGTGGCTGTTGTTGCATCCTATAGAATACTGTCCTTGCTTTACATGGCTTTCAAAGGTAATAACTAGAACATGTTAAACTGTGGATTTTGAGGTGCAAAGCTGATAGAAGTAAAAGTGATTTAAACATAATTTTGTTAAATAACACTATATTTATGAGTGTATCACATAGCAACACAAATGGGAAGACAATTCTTACACATGTTTGCATTGTTTTTCAAAACACTGTGTTCTTAAATCAAAGGGTTTCTGAAAATTGTGATGACTTAAATTTGCAATAAACAGATTTATTTTTCAAATAGATTGCAAGCAGGATGTAGAAACACCAGTCATTATAATTTTTTTAAAATAACTGTCTCTTAAAAGGCTTGACAAATGTATCATCAAAATTTAAAATATGCTGGTGTGTGTGTGTGTGTGCCAGGGATCAAACTCATGACCTAGTGCTTGCAAAGCAGGTGCTTATGCTACTGAGCTAAATCCCAAGCCCCATATGCTGGGGTTTTAAACATATTCTGTTACAAAATAATAGATGGGCATATATTTATATATAAGAAACTTACTTCCTTTCTGAACATATTGCATGGAAATATCATTGCTAGAATTGCTAAAATTCAAGTATGTCTTCACAGTTGTATATTAAAAAATGTATTAGTGATCCTGTTGAAAAGTCTGATAGTGTTAAGTAGGACATAGAATAAATATAAAGTTGCATTTCAGAATTCAGATAGTGACAGGGTTTTTTACAATAATTTGTTTAAATATTTCATGATATGATTAAAGTTTATATATTGCACCCACACAGTGAAAATAAATGTTAAGGGGAAAGCATCCAATGACATAGAAATAAACACCCTTTCAATTAGAAATTAACACATGTTTGCAAATTAAGTGAATTTAAAAATTTTTTAGTATTACAAGTTAATCTTTTGCCCTCAGCAATGAATTAAACATTCTTAATGTATTCACAGTAGAAATGTATTTAGTGAAACCTGATGGATAGATAAGCTGAGTTCCTGGCTACTCTATAAAAGCCATTTGGTTTTGTCCATTGTAACACTGATTAATAATCAAGCTACCATTTTAAAATATGGTTACAATTACTAATTCCTGCGTTTTTACATAATTACCATTGGTTAGACCCCAGTTCTGAAATAAATTTCCTAAGACAATGCTACTGTAGAATGTGAATCTAGTTTCTCATTCAGTACATATTGTGTGTAAATTAAGATCTCTGAAGCATTATCAAATATAGGAGGGGCACTCATGCTTTATTTTGTAAACTCTGATTAGCCCATTTCTGGAATTACTATAAAGTGTCATCAAAATCCGGTTTTCTCAATCTTGTTTGCATTTATGGTTTAGCTGATGCTGTGTTGTTGAAGGTGTTGTCGTATGGCCTGTAACCGTTCCTGGAACCTGTGCTCTGCATAGCAGCAGCCACTGACTCACCAACTGTGACTTCCACATACATCTCTACGCATTGCCCAATTTCCCCAGGAACACCACCTCCAGCTGAAAACTACTTTATTTAAAAACTGCGTATTGCTATTATCTTCAAAAACTTCAAGTTGCTTTCTTTTCCTGGTAGAACAATGATTTAAATAGTTGTTCACATTTGAAGATATATGCATAGGTGAAAAACTTGCCCAATATTTTTAAAATAAACTTTATGATTCTCCAGAACTACAAAAATAAACTTTATGCAACAAAGAATAAAGACATTGTGAGTATCTAATAATGGGAAACTTTGGTAGGAATGTTGGAAAATGTGCAGGGAAATGCAATGAACTGAGGACAATAAATCAATATGGCAATTTATTACAGAATAAAGTGCAAATGTCTGAGTTTAAATGCAGTGACAATTTTATCTAAGCATAGTGCTTCCAGTTTGAAGGTTCTGAGCTTTTGGCTTAATAACTCAAAACGATTTTATGATACTACTTTCACCTATTTATATTGTCTCCAAATACAAAATAGAGGGTATTATGCATTGTTTTTTTATTTTAAACTTTGAATCAAAAATATTTTTATTATTTAATACATTTTTTAGATCCTCTTAAATGTATTTTTTTTTACCTTTCACCTTTCAGGTTTTAAATTTTGACCCCAAAGTAGTAGTTCCCTCATGCTGGAAAACAAGCATTAATGATGTTCACTCCCTCTTCTTTCAGGGGAGACTCCTCTGAAGACAGCAATGGGGGCTGCATGTGTCTGTCTGTGTCTCTTCCTCCTCCTCAATGCTTCTTCTTTCTCCCTTGTTTTCAGTCATTGTTCTATTGACAGCAGTTTTCTTGAAAGTGGAAAACATGAATGAGAAAGGAAAATGGTAGTAAGACTAAGTATTGTCGAGATCTGTCAGAATCTAGTTTCCAGGATTAATAAGACAGATTTCATCTGTCTCTTCAATAAATTAGTTATAAAGGAAAGTTATTAATATAAAGATCTAACACTTTAAGTGGAGTGAATAAAAGGACTAAATTTAATGCATAATCAATTATAAAAGGAAAGTGGTTATTGCCTGACATGTACTCTTGATGAGGATTTGATTTTAGAAGTATTGGATAATAAATAGTATAGCAATCAGTTTATAACTATGTTATTGTAGACCAATGTAAATGTGTTTTAAACTGGGTGTTACTGTTCAGAATTTCTACATTTAGTCAGTTTCACACTCTTATTTTTCTTTTAAGTAAAGAAGTGTTTAGGTTGAGTAACTAAAGGGAAACACTCATTAGTTCTTCTCAAGAGCATCATCACAAAACAACACTTTGCTTTTGGTGCAGTATCTCTGTTCATTTTACTCTGCCCAATCTTTCCAAATATATGGCTGAGTGGACTGAATTTCAGCCTGGTCTCTTTGTTTTCATTAACAAAACAAAATCAAGAGTGGAAAAAACGTTTTGTGTAAATGACACAGAAGGGCAGAGAAGAAAACAAAATATTTTAATCTCAACTATTTTATTTATTAGAATTAATGTTTAGCTTAGTTAACATTTTGTTCTTAAATATGAAATTACTATTTTGCATAGTCTGTGTGAAACCTATGCTGGAGTTTGCTAAATATACTAGGTTACATATATATATGTAAAATAAATATATTTTTCTAGATGAAGAACAGTTACCAAATTATACTTATTTACTTATTTAATTGTAACAAAACAAGGATAAAAATGTTGCATTTTAATATCATCATTGTTGAAGCCATCACTTTAGCCTTGTGAAATTTTATATCTGAGGCAAAATTTTCCTTGATGAAAAAACATTGACTTAAAACATACTTCAAAAGCATTTTGCAGAACATGTAGCTTTAAACTAGGTATGATTATGCCCTTTTATAATCCCTGCATTTAGGAGACTGAGGCAGGGGATTACCATAAGTTTGAGGCCAACTTGGATTATATAGTGAGTTCAAGACCAACCCGAACAAACCCAGAAAGAAAAAGGCAAAAAAGTAAAGAAAGAAAAACAAGAAAGGAAGGAAGGAAGGAAGGAAGGAAGAAAGAAAGAAAGAAAGAAAGAAAGAAAGAAAGAAAGAAAGAAAGAAAGAAAGAAAGAAGCGAGAGAAAGAAGGATACCTTTTTACATACTGTACCTAAAGATTTACACATATATGTATAAGGTTAACTATTCTTTTTTTTTTTTTTTTTTTTTTTTTTTTTTTGGTGCTGGGGATCGAACTTAAGACCTTGTGCATGACAGGCAGGCACTTATGCCACTAAGCTAAATCCCCAGCCTTCAACTATTCATTTTTAATTTGGTTAATTTTTAATTTTTATTATGAAATAAGATTATTTACTACTTCCATGTTATTTTGAAATTCCCTTGATTTTATTCCAAACCTCATTTAACCTCCAAAAGAAAATTTCACATTTACAAATATACATAGTCATTACTTTTCAGTTGTTGAAATGTAAAGCAAATTATTTACTTTTATTTTATATAAGGCATTTAACATGAATAAGTTAGAAATTCTTTCTCAAGTGTTACAAAGAGACAGCAATCAATATGAAATACTTTTGTGTCCCCTTATGTTACTATTGTTAAAATAGCAATAATCCAATTTATGGAAAACTACAAAATTGAATCATTATTTATAACTTTGACACAAAATTTTGTATTCCTGATGTGATCATTTGTAGAGAAATAAAGTTTGTACAGAACTATAGAAGAGAAAGCTCATTTCTTCTCTAAGAAGAAATTTCTCGAGTTTTCCTTTTTCCATAATTTATGAAGATACATTTTCATAAACTCTAGAAAAATGGAACTATAACAAGGTCTCTAGTAATTTAAAGAAAGTGGTTTGTTTCATGACAAGTTACTTTTGGTTATATCTTTTTAATTCAAATTCAAAATGCTGTTTCATTTTTACATGGCATATTTAAGTGATATATTTATACCTTACATGAGAAAATAGGTTTTTTAACATATCACAAAATTCAATAAAATTTATGTAGTATAATGAAGTTTCAGATTCAGCAAGAGGAGTGTAGCCGCTTAACTGAATCAGAAAATATCAAAGTCTTTTTAAATCTTTGAAGAGGGAATATACCTAAAATCATTTTTCAACTTCAATAATTGTTTTCTTAGTTATGAAAACACTATAGCTTCAGTACTTAGATTTTTAGGTAGTAAAAATATTTTATATCTCTTTTGATCATTAGATTCATTATCTGAATTATAATATTTTATTCAATGAATGTTACGCATAGCACCTGGGAAACTTAGTTTAAAATAGGATTATGTATGTACTTGGTAAAGTATCTGTCTTTAACAATTACAGTTGTGTAGAAAAGCTGCTGTGTTGACACAGTACAGAGTTGGATATTCATGTATATAGAAAGCTAAGATTTTTTTTCTCAGGGAGACAGATAAGCAGACAGACAGGTAACATAGATGATAGATATATGTGCAGATAGATACATTATATATACATGTAGAGTACATATTTTGCAATGTGGGTATTTTGAACACATTATGTTCAATTAAATTTATATATTAAATTTACTGAAAAATTCAATTTAATACTTGCAAAGTAATTTTAAGAAATGAGTCTAAAGATCCACTCACTGTAATTTAATTCATTAAGTAAAATGTAATGATTATAAAATGAATTTAAATCATGTGTTCTTATGTTTACTACATGTTTAAATCTTCTATACTATTTTAAAATCTTTAAAAACTTGTCTTTTACTTAAACCACACTATTCTATTAGAATATTTTTGCCAGTATGGTTTATTGAATGTATTCATAGTCGAATAGGGTATAATTTATTTTAGATATATTTTTATTTTAATATAATCATGTTAATTTAGTACAATGTATTTCTCTGTTCAGCTACTCATATAACTATCTCATTGAAAATAATTTCTTGTATTTTATTTAATACTGTCACATCGAGTTTCCTCTAAAACTATTTAACAGAAAATAGCATTTAACATGACTAATAAATTATTATTAGATACACTTTAACAGAAATAAAGTAAATTAACAACCTTAGTTTCATTTTGTGACAGTGAGTTTCCAAAAATTTTTAAGACTTATAAATGCTTTTTATTAATACACACTTTAATAGTAGAACTGATACCTTTGAATGATCAAAGTGATTTTAATCATGACAGAGCTGCACTGATAGATCCATGAGTTCTTAGCTAACCCTTGGTGCTTCTTTTATCACTGGAGTCCTTTTTCAGTTCTGGTCTATTACTCAATACTTATGTACTAGATGAAAGTTATTAAAGAAATTTTCTCATATACAGTAGGTATCCTTCTCTTTAGAATAATACTAACTTTGGTGAACTAAAACTCTAGTGCAACACAAGTTACACTTCTTTCCTTCAGAATAGCATGCCTTCTGGAAACATTGATGAATATACAGAAACTTAGTAATATAACATTGCAACCTTATTGAAAAGATTTTGATTTTCTTATTTAAAGTACCTCTTGTGCTGGTTACTTTCTTACTGCTGGAACAAAATAAATGACACTCACAAGTTAAAGGAGAAAAGGTTTCTTTTGGCTCACAATTTGTAGAGGTTTCAATCCATTATTATCTGACTCAAAGACAGGGCAGCATGTCAGAGGGGGGTGGCTTAGCAGAAGCAGCAACACATCAGTTCATGAGGAGAGAGATCCCCTTACGGGCCAGATCTCCAGTGACTGATCTCCTCCAGCTGGATTCCACCTTCCAAAATCACAGTTAAATATAAATGCATCAGTGGACTAATCCTTGTGGAGCATCAATCTTTAAGTATGTGAGACTTGGCAGGACCATCTGAACATAAATCATAGCACAAATTTATTGAATAATCTGTGAATTGTTCATTCGTTCAGTCTGCTATGTAATACCTGCATGTTTTAATGAGATTTAATAAGAGAGCCCCAGATAAAATATATAAATCATAAGAGGAAACAAGCACTTGATTGAATGTAATGAAAGACTCCAATGATAGTGAAGTATTTAGAATAAGTCTTTGAAATCTGGGCAATATTTAATTAGACTACTACCAGAAACTACCATTTTCATAACCAGTGAACTTTTATAAAATACCAGCATTCACGACACCATTGTCATGCTATCATCATCAAGCTAGAATCTGAAGGACTTGCATAAACTCAGTTGAGCAAACTTCTAAACTGTCTTCATGACTCTTAAAAGAAATTACAGACCATATTTCTAGGTTCTTGCTGGATTGTTGAACAGATCTGTTTGCACTCTCACTGCTTTAGTGTCCATTTTGTGTGCTTTAATTCTGTAACTTGAATAACTATTTCTAAAAGAACAATATGTAATGTATCAACTAGTGATTTCTTACTGTTTATCTTCTTTTCTTGAAATTCTGTAATATTTCTATTTTGTGTTTTTTCTCTTTAAATAAAAAATGTATAATTGCTATTGTAAAAAAAAGAAAATAGGAAATGCTATAAAAGATATAACTGCATGTATATTTATGTGTGCAGGATTGTTACCCATATTTCTTAGTTCTTGTTTGATTGTTGAACAGATCTGTTTGCAGTCTCACTGCTTGAGTGTCCATTTGTGTGCTTTAATTTTGTAACTTGAACAACTATTACTAAAAGAGCAATATGTAATTTATCAGCTAGCAATTTCTTACTGTTTATGTTTTTTTTGAAATTCTGTAATATTTCTCTCCTTTTTCTGTTTTATCCCTTTAAATAAAAAATTTTAAAAAAAGAAATCACAGATACATATTAATTGCCTACATGATCCAGGAATCATCAAAAGACATTAGGAGAAAGAAAATAGCATATTTTTCACCTTGCCCTTGAATAAAATCTACTACCTTCAGAAGAAAGTTCATCTCCAAGAGTGTGTTACTTACCCATTATAAAAGTCTCTTAAGTTGTTCCGTACTGTTTGATATCCAAACACATGAGCATGACTGAAATACTTATCCTTATATAAAAATCACCTAATATTTACATCAGTTGATGCAGGACAATAACCAGACTTATTTTATGTATGTAAGGAAAACTATGAAAAGGTGAATCAAAGTTAATATTACTAGTTATAATTAATTAGAATATATGATTATTTTGTATAAAAATGAGAATGCATAAGGTTAGATAAGACAAATTAGCCTCTGAAGACTTCTAATGGTGACAGAGAGAAATAGTTCAGTAATATGTATTGTAAGGATATTGATGAAGAAACTAATTTGATTCACCTGGGATTCATGGCCTCTAAGGGGGAAAGAGAACCTATTGCTAGGGCTATATCACGGACTTGCTGAAGCTAACATTTTCTTAATCATAAGACTAGTAAAATCTGATCCCAGGAAAATGTTCATGATACTCATATAATTAAGCATAACATAAAATAACCATATGTGGAAAAACATTTCCTCTATTAAATAGTGTTAGAAAATGCTCAATATGTATAGACATTTGGGAAAATGAAGAATTTAATTTGTATAGTGAAGTAGCATGGAGACTAACAGGTCAGGAATAATAATAAACTTAAAGAAGCTGGTTACACTGAAAATATTGTCCAAATGTAAAATCAAAAGTTTAACAAGAAAGTCTTTAAACAGATATCAGGAAAAGTAAAATTTTCAGAATATCCAACAGGCTAGCCAATATCAGAGATTCAATAAGGAAGACATTGTCATATTCATGTGAATGAATGAAATTTTTTCTAGTGTCCATAATTAAAGTCATTGTAACTGAACCAATAATAGTATACTTAATCAAGACCTTAGTTTTATTCATTAAAAAATCATAAGGAGATCTGCTATTAAGTATAAACTTTACATAGAGACAATTAAAAGAGCAAATGGAAACAAGATTTTACCAGACAATGAATAAATGTACAATTAGTCTTTGAAGAAAGACCAAAAATCTAATTTAATTTCACTGATTATATTTCTATTCTACTGTTAAGGCCATTATAATCATGCAATGTTTAATTTTCCTCAGTCTATTCAGAAAATAACCAGAGTTCTAGGAGACAAAACTTTATACTGAAATATATATTTCCTGATGATATAAAATAAGGATTTAATTGTCACTCTAGAAAATACCCTAAAACTATAAAGGAGGTTACTTTACTCATAACATTTCTCAACACTAACGTCAGCAGATTATTTTCTTTTCCCTTAAAGGCAGTGTTTCACCCATTTAGGTTGTGACTTACATAAAATGCACTGTGCATGCAGCATGATATAATCTGATAATTATGTTTGGGCGCTTTATTAAAAAATACATTAGTATATAAATGTAGCAGTTAAGAGAGTCAAATAAAAAGTTTGTGCTTTCATTGTTAGATTGTTTGATCATTTTTCTCATGCCTTTATCTTGTAATCTGAACAACTACTTTGAAGATAACCATATCCAATATATTAACCAAGGTTAATCTCCTATTATTTTGTTTTGAAATTCTGTGTTTTTTTATTGTTTTTAAAATAATAATTTTAAAAAAATGGAAACTGTGTTCCTGTCTGACTTTTGGGGGACCAGAATGTTTAATGATCTAATCAACTCATTTCTTCATTTTTAGTTTGCATTATTTTTGATAAAGAATTTAAACAAACAATTATTTAAGAAAAGAATTGAGCATGTACCACAAAGACTCACAGTATTTCAGTTTTTCTTATTTGAATGCCATTATGAATTTACCTATCTAAATGATTCAGTGCTTTCTGTAAACTGGCAGTATTCTTTTTGTTTGATTTTCATATACTCTGCCTGACTTAGTGGTGACACTCTGGAGTTGGCAGGAAATGCTACTCACTGAGAGCTCCCTCTTCTCCTGCACACTGTGTGGTGCTGTCCTTCCTAGTGTGACTCTGTCCCGGGCACTTAGCTTATCAGACCTCAGGCCAGAATTCAGCCCTTTCCGCAGGCTTTGTTGCCTCATACAAGCAAACTTCATTACAAGCTATAATTTAAGGTCTTAGACTATGATCTTCACCAATGTGATGGTAATTTCTAGGACACCTCAGTAAAATCTTTAAAATTCATGAATTTATAACAAACTAATTTTATTTCTCTCAACTTTATTGTAGTTTCCTTTTAAATATTTTCCCTTTTGTAAGTTGGTACATTAGGTAGCTGTGGCTAAGAGCAAATTCACTATTCAAATGCTCTTAAAAAATACATATTTTTTGATTTTATTAGAGGGATTCCAGATAGACTGCAGCACTGTGTGTCCCCGAATTGATGACAAGTGTTTTCACATTGCCAAGTAGTGACTGAAGGACATATTCAGTATTAATCCTAGGAGCCACATTCCTAAGCTCCAAATCAGAGATGATTGACAACCTGGTCCTCCCACAAAAGAATGGCACCCATCCAGTGTATCATTGGGTAAAAAGGAAGAACCGACGGGTGACTACACTACTGCAATTCACTATACTTTGCCTCACTTTTTCCAAATATTTTCTTTCACCTGCACATACTAAAAATGGAAACTTCAAGAATTTTATGCAAACCTGACCCACAACTTGACTTCAGGAATAGTATCATCCAAATTGTGCCCTTTTGCTCTTCTTGTTTGTTTTCACTAGTGTTAGAGACACCTTTCCACAGCCGAGTTTTCCTTCCATATGTTGCAAATGGGCTGCTGCCCTGGAAATGGAACCTTTGAGGAATGACTGACTTCAATTGCCTGCATCTTTTGCAAAGGAGAGGAGACATTGGAGAAGTGGGTGTGGCACACGGGAACACATTCTTGACTCTCTACTTCACAAACCAACACTTCAATTGCAGAGAACCAAGTTCCTATCTAAATGGTCTTGGCGCATGCACCCAAGGCACATGTGGCCCTCTGCTGGCCCTTTTACTGAGGCTCTGCGGTCCTGCCACACATCCTACTGTGGCCCACAGCTGCCAAGAGACAGCTGATGTGAAAGACAGGACACATGTTGTGGACTGAGATTTCCACATATCTATGCCAGAGCCCCTTTGGTGCAGGACAGATCTAGTTTGAGATACAAAGGAGAAAAACAAGAGCAAAGGGAATTTTCTTATATTAATCCTTAGACGAGAGGGTTCAGCAGGAAAGTAACAATGCTTAAATTTGTCATTTTCCAGCTCACTATGAAAAATAAAATTAGGTTTGTGTTGCTTGTTTTTGTGTTTGTATATGTGTGACAAATGATAGAATGTGTCCTGAAATTATCTCAGTTTATAACATTTAAATTTGTATAATGCAATATATAAATTGATTTATTTTTTCCCTACCACACCAAATGTAGATCTGACCCCAGACTTTCAACATACAGTGGTTAAACATGTACAGAATGAATGAAAAAAATCTGACCTTTGAATAGTGAAAGTGAGAGGCATTTAGTCACCAATCCAGAGAAAATCTGAAACTTCCCAGGCATGTTTTTCTGTTTTACCCATCATGGCTCCAGTGTGCTGCAGTCTCCCCCGAAGAGGCACAGAATGACAGGTCCTCCTGAACATGCTCAGCCAGGTTAGTGAGCCATTAGGGACTGTTTGTACTAGTCCCTTTTGAAGATAGCCATATTTTCAGTGGGGACATTTCTTTCATGTTAAGTTTGAAGTAATTTGTTATGAGCCATAAATTTATGCTCAATAAATTTCTAAAAAAAGATGATTACTTGTGTGCCATTGATATTTTTTGGTTTTTCTACAGTCTGTGGATGAATTTGAATATTATTTATTATTGAAGATGTACTGCACCTTCTTTTGAGTTGCACTTTTAGTGTTTGGTGTCAATTCATGAATTTTTAGGTTTCCTCTCATTCATAAATAATTTCAAATCGATTATTATATTTTGAGTTCTCTTTCTTTCTTCTTTCTTTCTTTCTTTCTTTCTTTCTTTCTTTCTTTCTTTCTTTCTTCTTTTACTTTCATGTTTCCTTACATGATTGCTTCTAAACAGTCAAATTGTTTTCCTAGGTTCTGTACACTAATCCCTGTTGTCAACAATTAAGAACCAGTCTCTTGGATTTTCCTTAAGATATGCAGATAAAACACCATGAGATTGTATCTTAGATTTGTTTTACTTACAATTCTAAGCAACATGTTTCAAGCTTTATTCCAGATTTACTGCTTTTAAACAATATTTTTGAATCTGCTAAAGTTAATGTGGCACATAGTAAACATAGATTTGCTTTCAGAAGTCTGTGGCTACTATCAAGAGATACATACTTCTCGGCACTCTTGTTTTCTGAATTATTACTTTTGTGTAGGCAAAGTTTGTAAATTTTTTCTTTGTGAACATTTTTGCTATCACTGCTCTTAAGTTTAAGCTAAAAACTTTGAAGTGAACATTAATAGTAATTATAAGTCTGCAATAAGTTTTCTGTTAATCTTGCCTAGGATTCACCTTCAAATGATTTTATTGAAGAAGTATTCCTCCATGACATTCTGAATTATTTCACTTTTGTGGATGTGACAATGATATGAATATTTGAACAATACTTGGAAATATTCTTGATTCTCCTTTACTTTTCACAAATTTTGAAGAATGTATTACACAATAAAAGTCTACAAAACTGAATGTAATTCTGTGGCAGTTCTTAAGACAAGGCTAGGTTTAGTATTCATTTCAGAAAACTGAGCATTTTTCTGATTACCTCATCTTTTATTCTGTTTCATTCTTTGATTATAATATTGTTTTGTCTAGTACCATTTCTTTTGTATAGAATATCAGAGATTATTGGGTAAACATTTTACTTGCAGATTTAACTTAGAACTTATTTTTTTAAATTTTACTTAAAGAAAAAAAAGCAAAACAAAAAGGGTAGAAATAATACAGAATTTCAAAAAAATAAACACTAGAAACCACTAACTGATAAGTTACTTACTGTCATCTTAGAAATAGTTGTTCAAGTTACAAAACAAAAGGATAAAAAGTGGACATTTAAACAGTGACAGTGCAAACAGTTCTGTTCAATGATCCAACAAAAACTTAGTAATATGGTTATCAATCTTATACATTTAAACTTACATGCAGTTATATCATTTAGAGCACTTTCTTTCTCTCTCTTTTTTACATATATTTATGATATGGCTTGTACACGTGGATTTGGACTGTAGAACTTACAAAAATATATTGTAGAATTTTACAAGTTTTAAATGAAACAGTTTTTGAGTTCACAAGAAATATAACAAAATGATAAATCCTAAAGAAGAAAATAAAAAGCAGTATTTTCACTTTGCAAGAATGGTCAAGGATGACGATATTTACTACAATTTCTTTTTTTTATTTATTTAAAGAGAAACAAAAGCATATAATGGGAAGAGGTAATACAGAATTCCAAAAAAAGATAAACAATAAGAAATGTCTAGTTAATAAATTACTTATTGTCCTCTTAGAATTAGTTGTTCAAGTTACAAAATTAAAGCATACAAAGTAAATAGTCAAACTGAGAGTGTAGACAGCTATGCATGCATGAATCTCTGCATGTATTTCTATACTTTCTGTATTAGAGGGAAAAACAAAACTTAGCAAGACAAAACAAAACAATTTCCTATAAAAACATCAAACCAAAAAGTTGTATAAAACCACAGTACAAGGTGATCTGCAATGATTACTCTGTTGTTTCTTATTATCTTCAATAGAATGTCTATATCATCAGGCATAACTGAATATAGCAGTATGATTGAGTATAGCAGTAAATAACAATATTAGTAAAAATAAAATATTGTAGACAGTATAAAACCTCAAAGGCAGGTAATAATCAAACCAGAGTGGATATTCTAGTGGATCTTGTCATCTTAAGTGCAGTTGCCTATACTTTCAGACTTGATATTATCAATCATAACAGCTTTGAATAAAATCTACCAAACAAAACAGTGATCCAACAAACCAGAATTGATTATGATCAGTCATGGTAAAATAGTATAGGTTTTACAGAGCTTTAGAAGAAGCTTATAGGAAATTAAGGATGATTGCTGTACTATATCCTGTTATTTTCAGGATTACTGTCTGTGCCCTCAAATGTAGTACAGGTAGAATGACTAGAACAGAATATAATACATCTAAGCAGAGTAGTGTGAGTAATGTGGGTTTTAAATCCTAGTGCACTATTTACAATATAACGTATCAAGGCCATGTATGTTAGAGTTTCTAGTTTCCCTTCTCTGCCTCATTTTTGCTATGCTATTTTTCTGCTTTTGTCTAGTTTTCTCCTTCATTCTACTGCCTGCCCCACTCACTGAGGCCTTTCTGCCACTGTTCCTAAAATCCTGGTATTTTTTTTCTTTCTCTCTAGAATGTCCTTCAGTATTCTCTGTAGGGTTGGATTGGTGGTCACAAACTCACCCAGTTCCTCTTTGTCATGGAAGCATCTTGTTTCTCCATCAACTTCTAGTGACAGTTTTGCAGGGTACATCAATCTGGGATGGAGGTTATTTTCTTTCAGGGCTTGTAACACTTCACACCAACCTCTTCTTGATCTGATGGTCTGTGTTGAGAAGTCAGCCATGATTCTGATGGGTTTACCTTTATAGGTAATCTGCTTCTTTTCTCTGATGGCTTTTAATATTCTGTTTTTATATTGAATTTCTGGCATCTTGATTATTATATGTCTGTTTTGGTTGTAGGTGGCTGGAGTTCTGTATGCCTCACACAACCCAATGTCATTTTCTTTTCCCATGCTTGGGAAGTTCTCCTTAATTATTTCCGTGAATAGCCTTTGTAACTCGCCTGTATGTATTCCTGCTTCTTTGTTCATGTCTCTTATTCTTAAATTGTAGATTCTCTTGTTATCTTCTAGCCTTTGTATTGTTACTGCCAGTTTCCTGGTTATTTTTAAGAGATCTTTCCTTTAATTATCACACACTGCCAACTTGTCTTCAAGTTTTGATAGTCTATCCTTAGTTTCTTTAAGGAGTTTTGCCAGCTTTCAATGGAGTTTTTAATTTCCTAGTAGTCTCTTTGAATCTGCTTCATATATTCTATATTTTCTTTATATTCTTTATCAAATGTTTCTCTCCTTTTTTTGTGTTCCTCCCTTCTTCCATCTGTATCATCATGAGAGATGCTTCCTGAGAGCATTTCTTTTATTACTCTACTAATATCTTGCTTTACCTGATTTAATATTTCAGTTTTGAGTTCCTCTACAAGGTCCCGAAGATATCTCTTAATGTCCATTGAAGCCATGTCAGATGTTGTGTGTTTGCTGCCCTCAGTATCCCTTGTTTTTCCTTCTCCTGGATCAGTGCTCTCAGAGTTCTGGGCTGTGAGCTTCCTCCTGACTCTCTCTCCTGTCTTGGTCCTGGCTTCCTCCACATAGGTTACAGTGTAGGTACCAGCCCCCTTCCCTGTTGGCCACATTTCCTCCAAAGCATGCTGGCCAGGGAACTCCGCCCTCTCCTGGCTGCTCTTGTCACTGAGGTGTAAGCAGTGGCTGCATATGCCTGCCCCTCCCTACTGGACCAGCCAAACTTCAGGGGCCCTTACCCGGTTAGTGCGTGGTAGGCACAGGGAATCGATTTGGGATGGCTCACTCAGTCCTGGCCGGGGCACAGCCCAGTCCAAGCAAATCCCATGAATCTGCTCTGGGGATGGAGCAATCAACTGAAGTCACTGTTGTTCCCAGTTCAGGCTCCTTCTGCCCAGTTCCAACATGTCACCCAGTTGGTCATGCCCTTCCAGTGGTGGGGGTCTCATTTCCAGCACTGACCGTGGATTAATGAAGGTTCCTCCACCAGCTCCACTTTCCATTGGGCTCACCAACCCCTGACTTCAGCGCTGCTGTGCTTCCTGTGAGAGGCAGCGGGAATGAGTTAGGGCCATTCTGCCTGCCGGCATGGATTCAAGCTGGTGCAATCTTGGCAGGTCACTGTGAAAACGCTGTGTCCCGTAGTTTTTAGCTGTTTCAGTTGTAGCCCCAACATGTTTACGTTTTAATTTCTTCCTGTGTCAAAAGGATCTATCTCCCTCTGTCTGGGTCTCTCCAGGGTGTTTTATTCTGGCTTATGAGTTGTTTCTCCTGCGAGTCTTTGTATTTTGTTGCTCACTGATGGGCCATCTTGTCTCCTCCCCTACAATTTCAAGAATACCAGCCAGGAAATATCTCAGTAGGAAACACTCTTACTGGAGGCCCCAGCGCTCCTGCAAGTTCAGAGTGCGCAGGTGCAGTGGTGAGGAGGTGTGGCATCATGTTGTGGGCCTCTCGGAAGTGAGGCTGAAGAGGTGTTGGATTCCAATTCAGTCTCTGGTCCCGGGAGCTCTCTAGGGCCTGGAACCGCCACAGCAGTCCTGCCCTGGGGGAGGAAAGTAAGTGAAGCGCTGAGCCATGATGGACCTGAGGACTTGGAGAACAGGGTTGAGGAAGGTCAGACCACTGGGTAGGTAAAGCTGGGGGCTGAGGCAAGGAGCCCGGCTGGTGGATAATTTAGAATTTAAATTTAATCTTCTTTTTACTTATACAAGAAAATTTAAAGTTTGTACATATTTATGAGAAACCATATGATTGATAAGTGTATATTTTGTACAATTTATTGATCTGGGCACATACATCCTCAAAGGTTATCATTTCTTCATGGTGGATTTTAAGTCAGGAAAACACTTTTTATAAAAATAAAACTTCACTTTTGAAGTTAGTACTTAAAATTATGAACTATCTTCACTTGTCTGCTTCTTTTTCTTTGTTCCAGAAAAGTTTTCTCTGTATTCATTGAATTTTTTCTTGCTTAAGCTTTTATTTAGATCTAAAAAGCAGTTATTAACATTATGTACTCTTTTATTCATTTTGTTGAAAAGAAATAATGTTTTATATATATATATATATATATATATATATATATATATATAAAACTATAATTTTACAACCTTTTCTTTGTATTCCATGTTTTAGATTGTCTTTGAACTAAAACAGTTTTTAAAATTCATATCACAATGATATTAGGAAAATTTTTTCTTATAAACTTTCAAAGAACATATTCATAAGCTATACCATCCATTGAGCTTAAGTTAATTATTTATAATCAGTGAGACTGAATTTTTCAGAGTTTGAAACTCTTTGAGAATATGTCTATTTTATGTTATATGAGACAATATATACATAAAAATTATCATATTTTCTAATGCATAACATTTTATTGCTTTACTGATTTCTTCCTTAATGAATTTTTAAGTAACCCAGTATTTAGTCAGAATTATGCTGAATTTGGGGTAAAATAGACCAATAATTTTAACGATGTTATTAATATTAACTAATACTGAAATAAAAATATATGTGGTAGATGCAGAAATTTGCATATTTCTTACTCTTACAAAATAATTTAAATTAATAAATTTTAATATTATTTTATTAGACACACATTATTAATACTTAAGTGAAAGTCAACTTATACTTTTAGTGTTCAAACTTACCAAACCTAGTTATACTTGCAAATATAACATATTAAATTCTGAGTTGAAAGAAAAAGGATACCATTAGTAAGGAGAAAGTTTCTAAAAATTCAATATACCCATATTTTAAAGTCTATTTCCAGAAACTACAAGAAAACTAGGAAATATGCTAGAGTGAAAGTAATTTTCATTCTTAGATCTAAACTTCAAGGAGTAACCTGACTTTAAAAAGAAGAAAATATTGAGCAGAAATTTCTTCTTGAGAGTTCTGTTGACTGTAAATTTTTAGAGTTCACATTTATAAATATTTATCCACATCTTTTAATCCCTGCAGTTTCTGAAATTCTTGACTATTTTCTGTCATGAAAATTCACGTTTTATCCTTTACCTGTGTGTCTGTGTGTACCTTTTGCGTTTTGAATAAAACAAGAGTGTTGACATCTTTTGGATACACAGGCACAGTCGTGATGGAAAAATAAATGGGACAATTCTTTCTTTTCTCTGGTATTGTTCATAAATCTTTAATGGACTACTACAGTCTGGGCAATAGTATCAATCACAATAATTTCTATTACTTGATAATGAATAGGAAAAATAATCTATTTTGGCTCCATAACTATATAAACCAATGTGAAGTGTAAAGAAAAAACGCCAGTATGTCAGTTGAATTTTCTGGTAAAGATTGTTAACTTTGTTAATTTTTTTAATTCACTTAACACATTTAATGAAATTGGAAAACACATTCACAGTGTCTTTTTTACCAGATAGTCATATAAATACACTGCAAATACTTTAGCTATATATTTAACAAGTGTTTATTGATATTAGACAAATAATGATCAAAACACATATTGATATATTTAACAATTAGATGTCGAGTACCAAGAAAAGACCAAAACCACCATGGACAATAAAGCTGTGAAGAGAAGGCATAGTTATTACATTTCTAGAGTGCATAAAATTTAAATTTACTTAAAGAATTAAATACTAATGAAAATGGTGTTTTATATATTACTTGTTTTATATACAGAAGTTGCTATATACTTTGCAAAGCATTATAAAGCTTTATAAGACCAATTGCAAAGGGAGGAAGTAGTTCTAATTATCTGTATTTTGTGTAATGAGAAACTAATTTGTATTCATTACTAATACAAGTATAATAAACTGGTTAATACAAAAAGTAGTAAAATACAGTTTTGAACACTCTTGGACAACACAAATATGTGTTCCTTTTGGCCAGAGAATTCTCAGAAATTGTCTGTGTTTACCATGAAATTTTTAAACCTGAATAGGCAGTTGTTTAAAGAAAGTAAGTGGTAAGTATTTGTAGGAGGCTGGAGAACAAATGACAGTGCTTTGTATAAAAATCAGGACCAGCAGTTCAGTGGAAGGAAAGAGCATAATGTAGAGGCAAGAAACACACATACAGTGAATCTTTATCTGGAGACCAAATACAAGAAAACTATGCTTTCTGATTGTTCTGCATAGGAATCTAATATTCTTAGTGAAATAGTAGCAAATATATTTCATCAGTATCTAAATATCATAATACACAATGGTGAATTTGAAGCCTATGATAAGAAGATGATGTTTTTTGGATATTGAAAGAAAGAAAGAAAGAAAGAAAGAAAGAAAGAAAGAGAGAGAGAGAAAGAGAAAGAGAAAGAGAAAGAGAAAGAGAAAGAGAAAGAGAAAGAGAAAGAGAAAGAGAAAGAGAAAGAGAAAGAGAAAGAGAAAGAGAAAGAAAGAAGAGAGAAAAAGAGGAAGAAAGAAAGAAAGAAAGCAAGTAAGCAAGCGAGCAGGACTGTGGTTGGAAATGCATCTAAGAGGACCAAGCCTCAAGATAAAGGTTCCAAAGCCAGATCTACACACCTCCTAAATGGTTAAACAGAAACTCAGAATTGTAGTGTAGCTAGCATGACTTGGTCCAGGAAGTGCACCTAGGCATCAGTTCCCCAGGTGAGTGGCCAGGCATTTGGACACATCTCTTTTCCAGAATATTAGTGTTGTTTCCATGTACCCTTGCTATGTGACCTTCTTCCCTATTGGATCAATGTTAGCTTATCAACTATACTTATAATTTTGTAGGTTGATTAGAGTTTGACCTACATTTTTCCTACAGTTTAAGTTTGCTGTATAAAATTACCCCTGACAAAGGACTTTGGTAGGAACCCATTTTCTGGATATTTCTTATCTCTCAGGAGCTATCTCTCAATAAAACTTCCTTACTCTTAAATGTATTTGTCCTTTGGATTTCATTCTTTGATTTCAGAGAATATGAATTTGGAGCAACTGCTATCTAGTCAGTTGATATTTACAGTTCTTTTTAATCAATTTTGTACATTGCAACTGTAAGAAACTCAGTTAATGGTATAGCATATCTCCCTATGTATTACTTCTCACAAATATATGATATATCAAAACTGAAATCAAAAGATATTTCAGGTAAATAAGGGTCACCATAAAAACAGATGTATTGAGAAATACAATGACACTTGGAAAACCAGTGAAACATAAACAGGAGAAAACCCAGCTCTGAGAAACTTGAAAATGAAGTCACATTTATCAACACCTGCAAGTCAAATTAATACTTCTTCTTAAAAACATTCTGAAAAATAAATATCAAAGTACTTAACAGAAAGACTTCAAGTGTTTCCAGTAAAATAAATTCCAATTCTTTGTTGTTTATATTTACCTGTTTCCTGATCTTCTGTAAATCTAGTATGTGCATCATATATTGTAGAATTTTCTCTCCCAGAGATGCCTATTTTCAGTGTTGTTTGTTAGAGAACCAGGATTATTCTTCCTCAAAATTATCTAGGATTATATAATGCCTCCTATCTGAGTATTAACTGAAGGATCGGGAACATATATTTTGCTGATTAAAGTGATAGTTTTCCTCTCAAGAATTAACCTTTTGTTTTGATTTGTTTTCTTTTTTAATGTTTAGCATTGTTTTTATTTTCCTATTCTTCCAATTATCAAGCTTACTTTTTCTTTAAAATTTGTCTTATTTTCATTAGTGCACGTTGAGGTTTACAATGACACCATCTTGTCCTGAGTAGCTGGAACAGGCGTGTGACACCTCTCAACAGTTTTCTGTTTCTCTTGCCTGCCTCTCTCTTCTTTTCATCTTTAGGTTCCCTCACCATTCCCAAAACTCTATCTTCAAGTTTCTTGTTCTCCTTTAGTTTTCTCTTTAAATTATTTATATTTTCTGTTTCTCAAATAAAAGAAACTATCTGATATTTAAGCAGTATGTCTTATTTAATTGACTGTTACGGTCAAAAATTGCACCTGTTTTCCTAAAAATGACTCAAATGTATCCTTCTTTATGGCATATTAATGTTTCACTATGTATAAAGATCATATTTTTTGTCTATTAGTTCTTCAAAAGACATATAGAACACTTTCTAAACTTATCTATTATTGTTTGTGTTGTGTATATCATTATAAAATAATGTCTCTAACTCTTTCAGAAATTTACAAACAGACTGGATTGAATGGAATGTCTTTTTCTTTTCTTTTAAAAATCTGCATATTTATTTCCATAGTGGATTTAATACTTTTCATTTCCACCAACAATGAAGTTTCTTTTTCCCCCACAGCCTTGCCTGCATTTGCTGTTTTTAAGCACTTGTGTTATGTATTTACTTCACCCTTTCTGGAATAACATGGAGCCTTGGTATTGTTTTAATTTATCCTATTTTTCTAACAGACAGAGATGTTGAACATTTTTTCATGTATTTATTGATCATTTGTACTATTTACTTCAATTTTCCATTTTGACTGTATTTTTTATTTCCGGGTGATGCAATTTTTGATTTCTTCTTATATTCTGGATACTAGTTCTCTGAGTAATAATTGTAAAAATTTTTCCATTCTGTATGGGTCTCTTCAATCTATTGGTTGTTTCCTTTGCTGTGTAAATGATTTTTAATTTGATATAATCCCATTGGTGGATTTTGGGTGTTATTTCTTGTGTGACTGGAGTTTTTCCCTGAAAGTCCTTACCAATGACATCTCCATAAGTTTTGCCTATTTTATTATCCGACAGATTGTTTTATTTTAATATGTAGGAATTTGTTCAGTTTGGATTTTAGTTCAGTAAATAGTACCATACAGCTTTCTGCGTGTGTCTAGCCAGTTTTCTCAGCATCACTTATTTGTTTGTATGTGTTATGGCCAGTTTTCCCAGCACAGTTTATTGACTCTGTTTGCAGAGATCACTGGTCGAGCTTGACAGAGGATATTCTGGTATCCTCTAGTCTAGTTCACTGAACTGTGTGTCTGTTTGGGACACAACCATGTTGGTGTTTTTTATCACTATAACTTTATGATCAAAATTAAAACCCAGAATTGTGACATCTCCTGCTTTGCTTTTGCCTAGTTTTGCTTTGGTATTCTAGATTTTTTTCTGATTCTGAATAATATGAGGATTTCTTTGTAGTTTTATGAGGAATGTGATTGGTATTTTGATTGGGGTTGCATTGACTCTGTGTATCTGTTTTGCTTGTGTGGCTAATGCTGGCTCTGTCTAGGCAGAAACAGTGAATATTGTCTGTTTACTGATGTCCTTTTGATCTCCTTTTTCAGAGTATTATAGTTTTCATCACAGAGTTCTTTCATTTCCTTGATAGGTTAATTTATAAATACTTAATTTTCCTTTAAATTATTGTGAATAATATTGTTTTCCTAATTAACTTCTCAATGGCTTTGATTTGGGTGCACAGGAAAACAATTGGTTTTAATGTGTTGATTTCATATCCTTTCTTGCTGAATTTGATTATCATTTCTAGGAGTTTTTTGGTAGCACATTTTGAATCTTCTGTGCAAAAGATCATGTCATTTATTTGGTTTCCCTTGATAAAGTTTTGACTATGGCATTAAACAGGTATGGTAATGGTGGCTATCTTTTCTTCTGGTTTTAGAGGAAAAACTTCTTTTTTTCCTCTTATTTCATATGATACTGGAGGGAGTTACGTCGATCCTCCCCTAGTCTTCAAATCAAGGTAATGCTGGCACCCAGCTGAATGTTTGGCTAAACTTCTTTACTTCCAGCTTCACCAAGACTTTGAGCATATTAGTGTTACATCATCACCAAAGTCCTTTCAGAATTCAGTGGTGAACCACTAGATCCTTGGTTTCCTGCATTTTTTGTTACTGTCTCATTTTTGTTGCCTTCTACTATTGGACTGGTTAGAGTTTTACATACATGTTCAGCTTGTTAATTCATGTGAGTCTAGTAATTCATCCATTTTTTTCTAGTTTTTTTTCTATTTATTAGAGGTTAGGTTTTTGAATTAGTTCCAAAATAGGTCTAAAGTGTTACCAAGTTTTGGCAGTTTTCAGTTGGCTTTTTTCATTTCTATTTTCATTGATTGCAGTCTTTTCTTTCTTTCTTTTTAAAGTTTGACTAAGGATTTCTCTTTTTTGCTTATTTTCTTTAAGAACAAGCTCTTCACTGATCCTTTGTATTATGTTTTTACTCTTAATTTCATTACTTTTCACTCTAACATTTATAATCTATAAACATGTAATAGATTTGGATTTAGATTGTGCACGTTTTTCCAGGACCAAAAGTACAACATTAGGTTATTTTGGCTCATTCTGTTCTGATGTGGTTATTCATAGGTATCAACTTTTAGCTTCAAATTATTTTCATTTTGTCTCATAGGCTCTGCTATGTTTTACTGGCATTGTCGTTTGATTCCAGGAACTAATTCTTTCCTTGATTTCTTATGTGACTAAATGAATATTCACAAGTATATTATTTAATATTCATATTGCTGCATATTTTTGTGACTTATTTTGCCACTGATTTCTAATTTTACTATGCTATGGCCTTGAAACATGCATGTGATCATTTTAATATTTTTGCTTTTATTTTAGCATGCTTTATGCATTAGTGCATGGCCTACTTTGGAGAAAATTCCATGTGGCATTGAGATGAATGTGTATTCTTCTGTTGAGTAGAACACTCCATAAATATCTCTTAAACCCATTTGTTTGATGTTAATTTTAACGCTAATATTTACTTGCTGATTTTTTTGTCCAGCTGATCTATATTTTATGAAAGTGGGGTGATGAGATTCCCCATCATGATTATGTTTATGCTTATCTTTTCTTTTATGTCCAGTAGTTTTTGTTTTAGGAAGCTGAGTATACTGATATCTGTTGCATATGTATTTAAAATTGTTATCTCTTCCTGTTGAATTCTTAACCAATATGTAATGATCATTTTTGCCTTTCTTGATCAATTCTGACTTGAAGTACACTTAGTCTAAATATTATTGATGCTTGTCTTTCAGCTTCTTTTGCAAGAAACAACTAAAAAAAATCACAGTACAATATCCTGAACAGGAAACAACAATTCCTGGGCAGCCCATGTATATTACATCCTGAATACAAATGCAGGTTTCTGAGCTAGTGCTCCTACCCATGAAGGGCTCAGTTACCAACACATGAGCAAGGAGAGTGGTGAACCGCCTTTGAGCTCGCCCTGCTGACTACGAACCAAACTCTGAGCATGGTTAGCTGTAATCTTTTGCCTACGTGCTAAGATCTGACTGCCCTCGTTTTGGAATAGGACGATGCAGTGCGATTGGCTCAATACACAATTTTCTGGAAATTACTCAGAATGTTCATGGAAAGACAAACCGTATATTGGCACACATAACAATCAATTAATATGAAAAATTATGCCATCACTCACAATAGCATATAAATGAGCAAAATTAATCAAATCAAAGACAAACTGGATACTGATGCACCATACAAATCAATGAAAGTATCACTGTACCACATTTAACAACAGAAAAGAGATATGAAGCAATGATACTGGCACTAAGAAAAACTTGTTACTGACACACAATAAATATTTAATAAATGCAGCAACAACCACACCACCTTTAAAAAGATGAAAGGATACCAATAATTGTTTTGAGTTAACCAAATTTCTAAAAATTAATAAAGCTTAATAATGCTTCTAATAAGTGGGAATGAACAGGAAAAATTAAAGAAGTGAAATTTGAAAAACTAAATAATAATGGAAGATAAGGAAGAGAGAAAGTGTGATAAGGATCCAATTAAAGGGTAAAAGAAAATTAATAGGAAAAAATTAACAGAAAAAAACAATAAAAAAGAAGGAAAGAGGGAGGGAAAAGAGAATAAGACAGGATAAGTATGTGGACCAACTTCTCATGATGAATGAATATAATCATTATATACTGCAAACATTTACTAATAAAAATAAACAATAAGCAAAAAGGAAAATAAAAAGGAATAAAACAAGAACAAAATAAAGGGGAAAAGGAGAGAGAGAGAGAGAGAGAGAGAGAGAGAGAGAGAGAGAGAGATTAAAAAACCTTCAACTATTTAAAAACAAAACAAAAAGGGTAAAAAAGATGCAAATCCCAGTAATTCTCCCATGTGTTTGAATGAGGGGTTTCTTGTCAGGGCTTGCAGCACTGGAATCCATCAGCTGTGTGGGAAGGAATAGTGATTTACTAGTAAGTCCTATTTTGTTTCCACATTCCTTTTGCGCATGCATTCGTGTGTGTGTGTGTGTGTGTGTGTGTGTGTGTGTGTGTGGATACTGAGTACTGCCTTGTCTTTTCAGCTCCAGGGTTCAGCTCATGATGTGGTAAAGCCTGAGGAAATCTATTCGTTCCAGTTGCTGACAGTGCCCATGTCCATCTGTGTATCCCATTTCAATGCTGTCTCTGCCTGGCTTTCCAGCCTGTGGGCTTTGATCCAGAGCCCTGTTTGTCTGCACCTCCCAGGCTGTGCCACCTGTGCAAGGTGAAGCCTATTCCCGTTCACACTGACAGATGAGGAAAGCATAGGCCACTGTGTTCTGCTTTGAATATGGGCAGTGGGGTGGAGTGGGGTTGCCAAGTAGTTCTCTGGAGCTAATGCTAGCATTTCTGGACCAAACACCTTCAGAAAATCACAGGTTATTGTCCTGATCTCTTCACACAGGACAGGATGGCCACTGCATCCTTCCTGGCCTGAGCTTCCCCCTGTTTAAATTTCTCAGGGGTTCATAGTGCTCCAGCCTATTTCCTGTTTTTTCTCTCTATCATCTTCAGTTTTCCCAGTTTCTTTTTGAATTATATTTTACTGTGGAGTCTTTCTTGATTTCTAGAGCCTTTCGTCCTTTTCTGTTCTCTAACTTGTTTTCTAGGTGTTGTGAATCCAGGTCCCAGAGAGGTTGTGGGATACTATTAGATTTTATGTCACTATCTTTCCCATTCCTTAGAGGAGACTTTACTGTGCAATTTTACTTCCAATAATTCTATGCACAATAGTCACAAAATATGTACACAAGTCAACTCTATTGATAACTGTTGTGATTCTTCAAAATGGCAGAAATGGAACCACCTTGCTTCTCTAAATCGGTGCTACTATTTGCCATCTGCCACTTTTGACTCCACGTACAATGCATTGAATGAGACCATATTGATGATGGCATTTGCTGCTGTTCTGGTCACAGCAAAGCAATGAATACAAGAGTACCACAGCTACTAAACCAGTATCTTTGTAAAAGTCTTGACAAAGTCAATGTGCACTAGACCTTTCAGAGAGAAATAACTCAAACCTGAGTCTTCCTTTGCCTAGTATGACTGTTTCTAGGGTATTTCATGATTTACTGTAAATCAAATAAATACTGGCTTATCAGTGTAGAACATAATTTTGTACAAGTGTGAGTCAGCTAGCTGAGCAAACTGTTACTGTATTTCTCAGTTGTTCAAGCTTCTGTATAAACTTTAGAATTTTTTGTTAATGTGAATCCATAAAATATCAGCTCCACTGAAAGTAGCTTGTCCCATACCCTCTTTCCTGATATCATTTTTTCTGTGTGATTGAGGATTAAAATTTACTAGTGGGAGAAATAAATGTAAAGAGAAGATAAAAGTAAAAGTCATTATTTTCTATACATTGGGACTTTTTTCCCTGTTTCAGATCTGCAAGATAGCATCTACTGAGGTTTCTGTCAATCCTTCAATGATATTATCACAGATCCTCTAACTTTCATGAGCAACTAGCCTTTACACAAGCCCAGTGCTCCTGTAATAATTACAGGCAATGTGCCTTTGTATCCTCGGACTCAAAGACCACAGCAGAAGGACTGCATTGTAAATCTTTTTTCCAAATTCTAATTATTTGAAGGATAATTTACAAGTAGTCATAGAACTAATGTTTTTAAAGATTTCACCATAAAAGTTACTAATTTCCTAAATAATTTTCAAAGTTTACCTTTTTTTCAAAGTTTACAAAGCAGGTAAAACACAAAATTTGTCTATATCACAAGAATCTTTAGCCTCCACAAAAAAAAATCAGATTACATTCAACTTTCCCATTCAGCTTAATTACATATTTCAGAAAATGTTGTGACGTAGATATAGAGACCTGTGACAGTCTATAGCAGGATTATATGACTTGTTGGCTTAGGTTTAAGGAATGGTTTCCTGAAAGTGCTTTAAAAGATACCTAAGAGTTCAGCTGGCTGTGCAGGGTCATAAGAAATACATTCACAAAAGTTTTAAAGATAGGAACGATATTGCTTTCATTACTCAGAATGCAAAGTCGAGTGTATGGATATATGAAATGAGTACAAAGAGGAAGAAAGAGGCTAGACAATGTAGGGCTTTATAAGAATTTTGATTTTTAGTATAAGAATATTGGAAAATAGAGAAATGCCTGGGCCATGTATTTTTCAAAAATTATTGTTTCTGCAAGACAGAATATGGACTAAAAGAGAGGAAGGAGAAGTTTATAGAGGTGAGAGTAGTGACAAGGGATTTTTCTATTCTTCAGAGAGGTAAGAACCCTGGTTTGACATTGTTGGTTTAAAGCTGAGACACTTTATATATAAAATTATGAGTACTTCATGATGAATTTCACAGGAAAAATGATAATGTCAGGGTTACATATTATAGTTTTCTGCAGGGTTAGGATTAGAAATACGCTTCATGGAACAAGAAAATACTGAAGGAAGGGATGTTACGTGATGGTTTTGAAGAGGTACACAGCTGTATACCTGGGTCTGAATCTGGAGAGAAGATCTTATCTAGAAATACAAAGTTGTCGTTATCAACTGATATTAGGCAATTGATATCACAGAATGATATGGACTGAGAATAAAGAAACCAGATATTTATTTCAGGCAGATGAGTCCCCCCTTCCCGAAATATTTTGAACTACTGTAAGCAATATATGTTTATAAAGACAAAGAGTATACTATTACAGAAAATAAGTAAAGCAAATCCCTTTAAAATATAAATTAGTGCAGGCTGGAGATTTGGCTCCATGGCAAAATGCTTGTCTAGTAAGCAAGAGGCCCTGGGCTTGGTCCTCAGCACCAAAAAATTAAAAACTTAAACAATAAAAATTGATATTGATAACTAGATTTAACTAGTTAATTGTACTGTATGAAGGGATATATATATATATATATATATATATATATATATATATACTCACAGCAAACAGTGAGTATAGAACCTATGTGTATAAAATGCACTTTTTACTTACAATGACTTGTTTCTATTTATAATGTGTAAAATAGATGACTATTACTGAGCTTTTGTTAGATCACTGAACAGAAGAGTTTGTACTGTCAATGTCTGAATGTCTAGCCACTTTTTATGCTTTGACTTTGTAACTTTAACAACTATTGTTAACAATATGTAATGTATCGACTAGTGATTTTATGATGTTAATATTTTGAATTCTGTATTCCACATTTTCTTCTTTTTTCTATTTTGTCTTTTTAATTTTCTTTTCTTTCTCACATAAAATAAAAGAAGCTTTTTCTGCATCTATAAAAAATCCTTTTGACTAAAAAATGCTAGTTATTAACCTTCTGAACTTGGGATGATATAATGTTCATCCAAATGGAGGACTTGGTTTGAAGGTTGATCAGTCATCGGGATGTGGACGCCTTTCTCTGAGGATCTCTGCCTCCAGTTTTCTAATGGTGTGGCACAGTCTCTGCCCATTTGGCACAATCTTCCAAGTGCTTTGTGTATGTACCAATAACTTTACAAATAAGAACTGAAGAAGAAAACTTTCCCAGGCAGATGCTAAGATATGTCATAAATCCATAGTAATAAGAAAGAATATTTTATTACTTTAATACTAAAGTAATAAAATATAAAATATTCAGTGTTAGAGTGAGGACAAATAAATGAAAAGGGCAGAGCAGAACTCAGGGAGGAAGATAAATACTTGAAATTTAATGTATCATATATTTAGTGCCATGAATGTCTGGAGAAAGTAAGGAGTGTTCTATGAAAGTGAATGGAAATAACTTCCTATGTGAAACAGCTAAGTGTTTGGATTCCCTATGTGTTTAAGACCAAAATGAAACATAAAAAGATAGGTTTAATAGGGAAGAATTTAAGCATCAATAAATCTTCACAAGGTAAATGGCAAAAAGATCTTAATACTTTCTTATTGCAAAGCATACAGCGACACATAAGTATAATGAAGGTAAAGTCAAAGATTCACATTCAACAAAGAAAACATACAAGATGAACAAAAAAAAAGAAACCTGTATGTGGCATTTTGGCAAGAACAAGTGTAAGCAAAACTATAAACCTTCTAAAAGTAAGTATGGGCAGGTGATTTTTCAATTTATGATGTTAGATCTTTCTTATATTGTTTACTATCTGTGGTCGATGAGAATAGATCAACTACGGACACGCACACACAAAAGAAATGTCTACATGAAGTTTTTGATGGAAAATGCTTACTAAGTTTTAAAAAAATGCACACTTCTACCTACCTGTAAGTTTAGTACAGTTTTTTGATATTAAAAAATGTAGGACACAATTTACTAAAGCAGTGAAATATAACACAATGAACTCCTCATCGTAACCTTTACTTAACCAATGGACTCTCACAAAATACTTTTCTTGATTTTTGAACAACTCCAAATACTTAGTCAAATTATGCCTGCAATTCTGCTGTGATTTTGATAGGTTCAGTTGCAATATTCTTTGTGAACTATTTTTCCAGTAAATTAATTGCTGTTAAACCTGATGTAGCATGCACAGTTAAACTGTTCCTTCTAGGGATGCAAACGTTATTCATGAAAGTAAAACTGCCTTCAGCTAGAGTGCTTGATTTCTTGGTTTTACTTGTTCACTCATGACATGAGCAAATTTTTGATTGAATTCGTTAGTCTGAATTAGTCGTTTGACTGAATTCTCAAACCCCGAAAGAATATTTTATTTTATGTGCTATTCACAAATGTGGCACTGTAGAAATGCATACTTTGAAGTTTGTTCAGCATTTTTCATATGTTAGCCATCATTTTAGGCTTAAAAATCAATCAAAAATTAAACTACTCCCTGATTTGTACCAATTAATAATTACTACAGATAACTAGTTGCACCATGGCCATTTTCAGGTAGTTAATGAGTCTGAAGAAGGTGGTAACAGAAGACACCTAGTTCCATGTATGAAAGGAATGATGTGAAATGAAAAATATAAACCTTATCTGGTTCATTTTTATCCTTTTGTGGCATCACCTTATGTACTGCATGTTAATGTTTAGTATCTCCATGAGTAAATATACAAACAGAGGTGCTGACAATATAAAAAATACATTAAGAAATCAATATTCTGCACTGTGGTTGCTTTGCCCTGTTGTGTCACCAACCAGAAAAGAGCATGAAGTGCAGTGGGCAGAGGATACACTCACAGAGAGGCAGCATTCAAAAGGAAAGTGACAAAAAAGCAGCCAAGACACTGAATTCTGTTGCATCACTTTTATCCAAAGATGAGGCAATTTAGAACAAGATACTAAATTTGGTTGAATCACTTTGAACCAAAGATAATCATTGAGAGAGGCAGCTTCTGTAGCCTTTTCCAAACCTGCAATCACGTTGCCAGAAGAAAGTTTATTTTGCTGTACTTAAGCTACTCTGCACCTGATGCTTACGTACTTGCCCATCAGGAACAGGCTCTGCTCAGAATCTGGACTTATCTTTGAAGTAGAACCTAATCACCAGCATGCAGTGAGAGCTGGCTGTGAGTTACAATAAATGTTTCCCAAAAGTGTACAAATAACCTCTACAGAATTGTTTCTGACTATGATGACACATTTGCAATATATTCCGACAAATTTAAAGAACTAAAAAATCATTTTGAAGTCATGACATTTTTTTTATTTAAAGAGAAAAAAACATGTGAAAGGTAGAGATAATACAGAACTTTAAAAAAAGGTAAACAGTAAGACATCACTAGTTGATAAATTACATATTGTCCTCTTAGAAGTAGTTGTTCAAGTTACAAAATTAAATCATACAGAGTAGATATTCAAACAGTGAGACTGTAAACAGCTATGCATGCATGAGTCTCTATATCTATTTCTATCCTTTCTGTATTAGAGCGAAAAAACAAATCCTAGCAAGGTAAAACAAAACATATTCCTATAAAAACATGAAACCAAAAAGTCATATAAAACCACAGTACAAGGTGATCTACAATGATTACTGTGTTGCTTCATATTATCTTCAATAGAATTGTATATATCCTCAGGCATAATTGAATATAACAATATAATTGAATATAGCAGTACATAACAATATTAGTAAAAATAAAATATTGTAGACAGTATAAAACTTTAAAGGCAGGCAATAATCAAACTGTAGTGGATATTCTAGTGAATCTTGTCATATTCAGTGCAGTTGCCTATACTCTCTGACTTGATACTATCAATCTTAACAGCTTTGAATAAAATCTATCAATACAAAACAGTGATCTAACAAATCAGATTTGATTACAATCAGTCATGGTAAAACAGTGTAGGTTATACAGAGCTTTAGATTAAGTTAATAGAAAATTAAGGATGATTACGGTACTATATTCTATAATTTTTCTGATAACTGTCTGTGCCCTCAAATACAGTACAAGTAGACAAACTGGAACAGAATATAATACATCTAAGCAGAGTGGTGTGAATAATGTGGGTTTTAAATCCTAGTACACTATTATTAACAATATAGTGTATCAAGGCCATCTATGTTAGAGATTCTAGCCATCGTTCTCTGCCTCATTTCTGCTATGTCATTTTTCTGCCTTTGTCTATTTTTTTCTCCTTCATTCTACTGCCTGCCCCACTCATTGAGGCCTTTCTGCCACTGTTCCTAAAATCCTGGTATTTTTTTTTCTCTAGAATGTCCAGTATTCTCTGTAGGATTGGATTGATGGTCACAAACTCCCCCAGTTCCTCTTTGTCATGAAAGCATTTTGTTTCTCCATTAATTTCTAGTGACAGTTTTGCAGGATACATCAATCTGGGCTGGAAGTTATATTCTTTCAGGGCTTGGAATACTTCACTCCAAGTTCTTCTTGATCTGATGGTCTGCGTTGAGAAGTCTGCTGTGATTCTGATGGGCTTACCTTTATAGGTAATCCATTTCTTTTCTCTGATGACTTTTAATATTCTCTTTTTACATTGAATTACTGGTATCTTGATTATTATATGTCTGGGTTTAGCTCTGTTTGTGTTGTAAGTGGCTGGAGTTCTGCATGTCTCACATAATCAAATGTCATTTTCTTTTCCCATGCTTGGGAAGTTTTCCTTAATTAGTTCCGTAAATAGCCTTTGTAATTCGCCTGTTTGTATTCCTGCTTCTTTGTTCACGTTTCTTATTCTTAAATTATAGATTCTCTTGTAATCTTCTAGCCTTTGTATTGTTATTGCCTGTTTCCATGTTATTTTTGAGAGATCTTTCCTTTCATGAGCATGCATTGCAAACTTGTCTTCAAGTTTTGATAGTCTATCCTTAGTTTCTTTTAAGGAGTTTTGCCAGATTTCAATGGAGTTTTTAAATTCCTGGTAATCTCTTTGAATCTGCTCTATATATCCTATATTTTCTTTATATTCTTTATCAAATGTTTCTCTCCTTTTTTTGTGTTCCTCCCTTCTTCCATCTATGTCTTCCTGAGAGATGCTTAGCATTTCTTTTATTACCCTACTAATATATTGCTTTACCTGATTTAATATTTCAGTTTTGAGCTCATCTACAAGGTCCCAAAGATATCTCTTAATGTCTATTGTAGCCATGTCTGATGGTGCATGTTTGCCACCCTCAGTCTCCCTTGCTTTTCCCATTCCCGGATCAGTGCTCTCAGGGCTCTGGGCTGGGGGGCCTACTCTTGCCTCTCTCTCCTGTCATGGTCCTGGCCCCTCCACACAGGTGTACAGTGGAGGTCCCAGCCCCCTTCCCTGTTGGCCACGGTTCCTCTGAAGCATGCTGGCAAGGGACCTCCACCCTTTCTTGCCTGCTCTTGTCACTGAGGTGTAAGCAGGGACTGCCTATGCCTGCCCTTCCCCACCCAGCCAGCCAAGCTTCAGGGGCCTTCACTAGGTTAGTGTGTGCTAGGCATAGGGAATTGATTTGGGACAGCTCATTCGTCCTGGCTAGGGGCGTGACCCAATCCAAGCAAATCCCATGAATCTGCTCTGGGGAGGGAACAACCAACTGAAGTCACTGTTGCTCCCAATTCAGGCTTCTTCCGCCCAATTCCAACATGTCACCCATTTGGTCATCCCCTTCCGTTGGGAGAGGTCTCATTCAGTAATCACTGACTGTGGATTACTGAAGATCCCTTCGCCAGTTCCCCTTTCGGTTGGGTTTACCAACTTCCGACTTCAGCACTGCTGTGGCTCCTTTGAGTGGTGGCGAGAACAAGTTTGGGCAGTTCTGCAGGCCAGTGAGAATTGGTGAATTCAGGCCAGCACAAACTTGGTGGATCACAGTGAAAATGCCTTGTCCGGTAATTTTAGCTGTTCCAATTGTAGCCCTGAGACTGCATGTTTGGTGAGCTTTTTTACATTTTAATTTCTTCCTATGTCAAGAGAATCCATCTCCCTCTGTCTTGATCTCTCCAGGATGTTTTATTCTGGCATATGAGTTGTTTCCCCTGGGAGGCTTTGTATTTTGTTGCTCACTGATTGGCCATCTTTAGCTCCTTTGAGATTTTTCTTTTTCTGCCTCCAAATTTTTCAGATAGAGTGAAAAATCCCCCTACCAATATCATAAAAAGTACTGTTTTCCAAGGAAGTTTATCTATGCCACGTAATTGTAACTTTGAAGGTCAAGGATATAGTTCAGTGGCATAAGCACCTGCCTAGTAAATATAAAGTCTTGAGTTCAACCTGGTACCAAAAAAAAAAAGAATAATAAAAAATTAATTATAGTGTTGAATTCTTTTCTATAGAAATTACAAATTACAAATTACAAATAAATATTTTACATTATTAAATTAGTATTTAAAGGTTGTTCTTTTGTAAAAATATTTAAAAAAAGGAATAAAATTATAAAGTTCAATAATCCAGTGTCCAATCCTATTAATAGACATATATTTCTTTCTACTCTTCTATAATATATATAGATATAGATATATAGATATAGATGTGTGTGCACATAAAACAAAAATAGACTTGAAATAAAAGAAAAGAAAAAGACAGACAGTAAGAAGTAGGGATCTAGATCTTCTTCAAAGGAGATCCAGCAATGGGAGGGAGAGAGAATTATAAATAAATTAATACATCTTATATACCTGTGTCAACTGCTAACAAGGCATATAAAATTTATGTACTGCAAACATGAACTAATTTAAAAAAGAAAAATAAACTTTTATTATTACAATTGTATTATTTTGTTTAAAGCATCAACAATGCAAATGGTCCACTTTTTATATGAGACATAGCCTGTGGTTTCTAATAACTTTATTAGTAGTAGATTGCATGATCTTTTTCCCTTTTACCATCTGAAGAAAATTTTAAAAAGTTGCCAATAATCTAAATATTCTTTATCATGTGCATGTCTCAAAACATCCTAAGTCAAACTTGATTGCAGACTTTTTGGCAAAAGGTTCTTTTTAATGAATTACTCCCTAATGACACTGAAGAAAGATGCTTCAGCCAGTGTGGTAACTGTTTTCTTGCTCAGCTCAGTTGATGGATGGATCTGAAGTCCCATGTTTCTCAGGGAGAATGGCATAACCTCAAGGGGTTTCTTTTTGTCATTATTCTCTGCTTTATGAGTGTTTTCATTTCTTAAAAAAATTTCAAAAGTATGAGCTACATAATTATTAAATGAATATATTTGACAAAGCAAAATTTACATCAGGTACATATTTAAACATTGTTAACAGTCTAAAATTTACAAAGGTAAAAAGTAAAGAATGAGAGTTAACTATATCCCATGCAATCATCTGTTTACTTTTTTTATAGTTCATAAATGTCTTCTTATTATGCACCTTGAGACCATAATGTTAAGTGAAATAAATCAGACATGTCAACTTAAATATTACATAGTTTCTCTTATATGAGAACCACCAGGGTCCAAATAAATTAAAGAACAAAATAAAAGTTGATAATAGGAAACTGAAAAACAGATGTTTTGAAAATGGGAAGAGGGTCAAAAATGGGGGGAAAAATGGGAGGAAAAGAGGAGAATGGAAACATAGATTAAGTGGGTTATATACATCTATAAATGCTACAAGATGAATATATCTTTATGCACTGCAAAAATATATATTGATAAAATTTTTAAAAATATATTCAATGATACAAATCAGTGTACTTGCAACATAGCCTAAGTATTTATATTTTATTTTCTACTCTGGTGTAACAATAAGAATAGTTATATACTTTTGACTTTTGAGTGTTGCTATTTTTCTGTTTATTGAGATTTATGTACAATTGTTATTTGAAAGATATTTTGTCATTTTTCCCCTGTATTTTTAAAATTTCAAAGGTCTTTATGATGAAAAGTTGTGTGAGATAAATATATGTAATACTTGGGTTTAAAATTCTTGCTGAGCTACATTCACATAAATAACAATTTGTGATGAACATCCATCTAACTGCTCTGACAACTATTATGAAATCATATTAACATGCAAAAACAGCAATAATAATAATAATAATAACTTTATCATAGATGACAACTGTGAGTAGTTAATGAACATTTAGAACTTTAGCTACAGGGACATAGCTTCACACATATATCCTAGGAGAAACTATTCAGTCTTCAAATTTATCTCTGAAAATTAGTTTCAAGTTATCTCTCACCAATACATTTGTTTCTGCAAGATGAGAAGATTCTATAAAGGCAAATTTGTTAAGAATAACCTGGCAGCAACTTAATTTAGCTGAATATTACATACTATGATGCAGAGAGGAAAAATAATTTCCCTTTACTGTGGAGATTTGAGTGTTTCTGCATTGCGCATAATATGGCTAGTTACCCTGGAAAAGTGTGAAAACGAGGTATAACATAGCAATTCATGACAATATAGTAATAGTTGCAATAATTTTAAAAATAAGATGGGGAACAGAAACTGCACATAGCTTATTACTTGTGCTCTAGATGCATTTGCTATGGAGATGACAACATAGCCTAGTCTTGTAAGGACAGTAGCTACACTGTGGAGTGTCAAGGAGTTGAATTTCTCTGTGCATATGTTTGTTCCAGAATTGGCTGACTCTAGATCTCAGCCAGCACCACCTGTGAAGACATCTCTGGGAAGAAGTGAACTGTATTTTACTGACCCTTCTGTGGCCTTCTGGTTTCCCCAGTGCCGGAGAAAGTAACATCTATTGTGATTATTCCAGTCAAGCACTCATACTCCTAACTTCTTCACACTCATACCTCTGCCTGCCTGAGTGACGCAAATCCAGCTGACTTGGGTGCTGGTACCTTGGGGATGTGGATATCAAGCACAGTCAAGAGAGATCAAGAGCTTATAGAGGAAAATATGGTGGGGCACAGTGGGAGAAGATAAATTTGTTTCATGATTGGAAGAAGAAAGGTAGGGAGAATAACAGCATGGAAACCCGGGATAAGGTAGGCACATTTTCCACGGTGTGTTGGCAAAGGAGAGGCAAAGAAAAGATAGAATAAGGAATCTGAGTGGAAAGAAAATGAGAAACAATTGTTAATGAAACTAATACCTGCATATTACTTTTGTTCTTGCAAGTACTGGAATCAAGAGCACTGAAAATTTTAAGTTCATTCTCAGTCTTTTCAAATATGCTTTAAAAACATGATATAGCTCTTATAACAAACTGCAGGGCTGAGAGCTTAAGAAGTTATAGTAAAATAGCACTCCTGTGCTATGAATGCTCTCAGCAGTGAGATTTCTTACTTTACAGCCTTATGTACTCTACATATGTTATGGGAGAGAGAATTTATGTCAGGTTTCATTATAGGAAGGAAGGGAATTTCATTGTCTCTGAAAGTTCCAACTATTGAACTTCATTAAAACACAAGCAAATGAATTAGTTCTCAAAATAGAGCAGCACATGCATTTCATTAAGATTGCTTGTGGAGTTTAAAACAACACACAATATTGCCCTTTGTCTGGCTGCTGAGGAGAGGACCCAAGGCAATGTTGTATCCAACAGCAAGATGAAAACAAAGTGTTGAAACATTCATGTTTGGGAAACGAAATAGTACAGTATTCAAGGCTCTTGGCTTTCATAGATCTAGACTGATAGTTGGAGAGAGGTAGCTGGGAATGGTGGTACATGTAATCCCAATACTCTGGAAAGCTGAGGCAAGAACATTGTAAATCAAACCCAGTATGGACAATTGAGGAACTTAAAAGACCCTGTTTCAAAATAAAAAGTAAATTAAAAAGGGCTGGAGATACAGCTCAGTGTAAAGGTTCAGAATTCAATCCCAAACCCTGAAGAGAGGGAGAGAGAGAGAGAGAGAGAGAGAGAGAGAGAGAGAGAGAGAGAGAGAGAGAGAGAGAGAGAGAGAGAGAGAGAGAGAGAGAGAGAGACAGACAGACAGACAGACAGACAGACAGAAAGAGAAGAAAATCTGCAGTCCATGGCCTCTTACATGCAGGATAACCTGCATGGAGATATTACTAAACAAACTATATTTGTCCAGAGGCTTCCAGAGTGGTCACTTACTCAGCATTTGTGAAGACAATATGAAAGACAGGCATAGATTCTGTAAAAATTATCTTAATAATAACCCAAAACACTGAAGGAAGAAAAATAAAGAGAAAATAGAAGGAAAGAAAAGAAAAAATAAATGAAAAAAATCTTGACATTGACACCTAAAAGTGGCTATTACTACATCATTGTATCACTCTGTTACTGTAGTTTACAGATTTATAACCTATCTATCCATCTGTCTGTCTGTCTCACTGTATATCTGCTTATTTCAAGTGAGAAGAAATGGAGGAGCTGAGTTATTCCAGGAAAATCCCAGAAGTGCAAGCCACAGATGGAGAAAATCCAAGCAAATGCATTTTCTTCACTTTCAGCTACTTTTAAGTAGGAAAGTACAAGCAAATTAAGGAAGGAGAAATCAAAGACTTGAGTGGTATCTTCTTGTGTGATATAACCTTGGTTCTTGTTGAATTCATTGAAGTAGTTTGTATATTAACTTTCTAATCCTGCTATAATAAATTACTGCTCACAGTTACTTAAAAATATATTATTATCTTAGACTCCTACAGGTCAGAAGGTAGCATGATATACAGTGTTCAAAAATCAGGGTGACATCAGAGCTTTGATACTCTTTGCTGTCTTCAAGGTAATCAGTTTCCTTGTTTTTCCTGACTCCAGAGGTGACCACTGTTAACTTGGTTCCTGGCTGCTTTCCTTCCCGCCAAGTCAGTCATGCTCCTGTCTTCTGACTCTCCTTCCACGGTAACACCGCTGAATCACCAGAGCTTGGTCACGGCACTGTATTTCAATATTTCATGAAATTAAATTGGGTTAATCTCTCTAATATATATTAATCTCTCATCAAAATCCTTGATGTGTAATCCAATATTCCTAGTTTTCTGGGATTCATTTGTAAGCCTTTTTGGAGCAGAAAAGAGAAGGGTCCTCAACATACACATTACACTGTGCTAAAAAAAAAAAAAGAATATATATATATCCCCACTGGTCAAGTGAATGAGGAGAAAAGGATATTATTCTATCTTAAAAAATATTTTTGCTTATTATCATATCTTTAAAAGGCTCCCTCTTGTGCACTGGGCCCTCTGAGCTGTATCAGAGGTCTTGTTAAAATAATGACTCACTTTGCTGTTCCTTTAAAAACAAAAACAAAACAAAAAAAACCCAGTGTTTTGAAGCATGAAAGAATCTACATGTATTCACTTTTCATAAACAAGCAAGCAAATGAGAAATCACTGAATACAATAGTAAAATCAAAAGTGAATGGCTTCTACAGTCACGGACACTTATTTCATGCCTGGTTTAGGTGAATCTATTTCTTCTCTGAGTCTCTTTAGCCCTCCTGAAATGGAAATCAGTTTTGAGTAAATTTCTCTCGGTGAGTTGCCAACATATTCATTGTCCTCAGTCTTCACACCCTAATCAGAAAGTGAAACCTTTGCACGGAATTTAAGACTAAACCCAATCCATGTATGAAGTACTTATCAACCAAATAGTATGTTTAGATGCAAATACTGCTTTTTGAAAACATAGGATCTATTTGAATTTATTGTCATATAAAATAGTGATTTAACCACCACTAAGTAAATGTCTCAGTGAGCCTGGAGATTCTTTAAAAAATGGAACATTTTGCCTAACATACCAAATAATACAGGAGAGGCTTTCTTTGATGACAAACAAATATGATACAATTTATCTATATGAAAGGATTCCTATTGTAGATAAATCTTTGACTCTTCACTGCATTGCCAAAATTTATCATTTTTCATACCAAATTTAAAGTGACAGCAAGTGCATGAAATAGAGACATCTAAATAAAATTGAGGTTATAAACTTTTATTGGGTAGATGGGAACTTTTATTTTTGTCTAGATATGAATATATAGATATGGATTTTTATAGATATGAATTGTTACATATGAATTTTGTAGATATTCATTTTATAGATATGAATTTTTGCATACATATAAATTTATTTTTGACAAAATAAATTAAATGAAATGATTTAACACATGTAATAAAGCCTTTTATTGTTAAGAATTAGAAAATGTATATTTTTTTACTTATCATCTAAGCAATTTTAATTCTTTCATTGGCATCTTGATAAAATAGCAATATGCAGTTTGAAATATATTCTCCAAAAAAAGAAAAATAAGCTTGGATCTGTATACTACAGGAAACATTCTTAAATGTTAGAAACAAATGTTTTTTTGTTCAGTATTCAATCTTATAGTTTCAAAAACAACTCACATTTTCCTGTGATTTTGAAAGGAGCAATTTACATTGAGCCCTCTAGCAATAATCCTATATTCTCAGCAAAAATGATGGTTGCTCACATTTCTGCTATTGGCCATACTTATGGCTGCAGTTGGCCATACTTATGGCTGCAGTTGGTAAGTTTGGACAACTATCTAACAATGGGCTGTATTCTGTATCTTATGGAATTACTGTTGTTGCTCCAGGACTTGAAAGGTTGAGTATTTCCCTACACCTAATTTTGACTCTGGATAGAAGAGGTAGACTTCATACCATGTGAATGAGAAAAATAAACTAACTTTAAATATACTTTGGAACATTACAAAATACTGTCAATGTCAACCTACTGGACTGAGACCCCTCAAAAGCATAATTTATATTTAATTTAATAATCTTTATGTCCCATAAGGTTTATTGAATGAATGCATAAAATCAGTTATGAATATTAGCTTGTAACACACTATTTCACATTTAATTAGAGAAATGTTTAAATACATAAATGTCCAGATTGACATTTGGACAATGACTGATACTTGTCTTCTCTAACTTCTTCATATAAAATTACATGTTTCTGTCATAAGACCGGCAGTTTTAGACACTAAAACTAATTTTTACTTCCCCTAGAAACTACCATGTGTGACTTGTTTTGGTCTATATTTATGAAAAAAAAGAGAAAAAGAAAGAAAACAAGAGCTTTCAAATAAATTTTGAATTACTGAAGATAGATATAAAATTATTTCTGAGGAGTAAATAACAACTAATACAAAAGGATAAATGATAAAATTTTTAACCACGTACTATTTATGTTAAATGCATTCAAAATAGATTTGCATTTTTAACAGGTGTCAGAAGATAAGGTTTGGAATAATGAGGTTAAATGTTTATCCCTCACAACTGAAGAAATGCTATGCCTGAATGTCCACTGTGCACAACCTCACATATTATTATAGTGATCTTTTGTATCTAACCTAGTGAGTTTCCTGTTTTAGGTTTCAAAGCAGTATATGTCATTTATCTTCACATCATTGTGGAAAGACTGTCCCAGAAAATGTATTTTCCAGAAAATAAGACCTAGTCACAAAATAGTTAGTCTGGAAAACTAGAGATGAAAAATGTCAGTCTCCATCAGCCTGTTTTTGTCTGGCCTGCTAACACTAATCGCTTGCTTATTAGGTATGCTGCATTTTGGGGGAAAAATACACATATTCGTCTTTAGAATGCAGCGTTTCTGTTTTTTCAGGAGTCATATGTCTTGGTTACTTTTTTCTCTTTGCTGGGAAAAAATACTCAACACCAATATGAAGGAATGTTATTTAGCTCAGCGTTTGTGCAGGTTTCAGCCCATAATCAGCTGGCTTCAAAGCAGAGAAGCATGGCATCAGGGCAACACTTCAAGGAAGCAGCAGCAAAAACAACCAGATCAAAAGTGGGGAGAGAAAGCCTCTTTTCCTCTCTTATATTATATGCAGGGTACACCAACCCACACCCCCAGAGTAGGTGTAGCACTCACAAAATCTCTGTGCCCTCTTCTTGCACAGGATGAGGATAATTACTAAGTAGGGATCCTGCTGAGCCTTTCAGTTAAATTTCTAAACTTTTCAAGTTGACACAATGTATCAACCATGGCAGTATATGGCCAAGGGAAATTGAATGTGCTCCTTGACTAATATCTATATATCACAACTGATTAAATGATAATTAACTGAAATCCTTAAAAAGTCAAAAATCTCTTACTTTCAAAATTGAATATCACCATAGCTGCTACCTCACTATAATTTAAAAAATTAGACCACAATATTTTCAATAAAAGGTCACACATATACACATGCAAACACATATAAATTGTTATTATGCTTGAGATTAAGAATTTATGCTAGCCTGAATAATTTGAGAGTATTTTTAACTTGTTTTACTTTATTGAATATTTTATGTTATTATTATTACAATGTTCTCTGGAAACATTTTCTATTATAATTCAAAATTATAAAAAAATTTATGTAAGATTATGTAAATTTTACATGCATATGCTAAATTTATTTGGTGCACAACTAGAGAGATTTATTTCTCCAGTCTAATATTATATGATGTTATGACTGGTTGTGTTTATTCAATGCATTTACTGTGGTTTAAAATATACACTACTGTGATATTTTTATTCTTTCTTTTCCTCTTCAGTTCTCTTCTTTTCCCAATGAAACGCTGAATTCTAAACAACCATCTGTCTAATGCACTACTGTTGTAGAAAGAACTGATTTATTTACAAGGCACATCTTGGCAACCATTCTAGATCTCACCTAAAGTCTCAGGGAAACCGAAAACCTTTTCATCATTCATCAGATCAAAGGAAAATACTTCCCATCACTTTGTGTCTTCTACACAGAGCACATAAAATATTTAAACTGCATGATTGAGCCTAAAATCCTAGTTTGTCAAATTCTGTTGGCACTTGTCTATTGATATTGCTAAGGCAGAAAGTTGAAACGGAACCCCCTACCCATGCTTATGTCCAAAAATCAATGTTATCGCCATTGTAATTGATGACATTTCCTTTTGTACCTCCTATAATGGAGTCACATGAACACACAATGCCAAACCCACACATGACTGAAAGAAGACATTGCATGAATAATTTGCTGAATTTAATTTGGTGCAATACACACTTTTGAAAAAGACAGCACTGAAGTTACACATGTAAGTGATTCTCAAAACTTTTGTGTTATATCAAATATTTGGACTCAGATGAAAAGGAAAGCTATTGAAAGTAACTTTGGCCATATGGATCATTTGTCATCAGTTTGTCCATCTGGATCATTTCTATGCCATATACAGATATAATAAAACTAGTCCTTTATACAAAGGGTCATGGACTATAGCATTACTCAGGGTATAAGTTAATTTTAAATTAATATATATGGTATTGTAGGTGGTCCTGAAATATTTAAAGATATCAATATTGTCAAATACCCAAGCATACAAATCAAAATCGACTGGTTAATGAAAATTAATTGACTCAGAACTTTGTCTCCTTTCTCACTGAAAGCCTTTTGTAATGAGGGGCTAAAAAAAGAAGGCTATTAGAATTTAGAAGAGGGTGCTGAAATGCACTTGCACCATTGCAATGAACACTGCAGATGAAATTACAGTCATACACCATTTCAAAGCTTGGACTCAATCACCATAACTACAAAATGAAGTGAAATATATAAATTTAGAGGTGATTATATAAAAACATGTCAATCAATCAAAAGGCAGCAATGCCTACATCTTAATTCAAAAGAAATTACTAATACACATTTCTCTGAGACAATCCTACTTCATACATACTTCTCAAGTAAAAGGTGAGATGTCAAGAGGAGCAAACGACATTTCCATGTTTTCTTCTTTATTCCCGAAACCCATGGCTGGCTGAATTAAAAAAAAATCCTGATTTTCTTTTTGAAAGCAATTATAATAAATTAAATCTTTTAAAAGGCTAATTAATACCTCACTAACATAATGGTTTAATTAATAAACTATTTCAGAAAATATTTTCCAATAGTCTTGTTAAGGAACTAATGCAATAAATTAGTATAAAATTTCATCAGCAAGCTGTATATTTAGATGGCATTACTTACTAAAAAAATCAAGAAAAATGATAGTTAACAAATTGATATATATTTAAAATTGAACAGTAAGCAAATATTATATTTTCAATCAATAAAATGCTTTAATTTCAATGCAATGAGCACCCTAGACATGCTTAAATAAATGCTTCTGATGATATTATTCCCAGTGGAATGTGAGCTCTTAAGCCATGAGTGGCATAAGGCTTGTTATATATTGAAAGCATCTTTACTCCACCTTGTGATTCAGAACAGAATACACTAAGGAGGAACTAAAGCACTGTTCACACATTTTAGTGTAATTCAGATACATTTAAAATGATTCACGTGAAGATCACTTAAAAGGTTAAAAATTAAGAAATGAAAGTAGCCCTCATTTTATTTTATATTGAACTGGGAATTGAACTCAGGACCCCATGCTTACCAGGCTAATTGTATTATAATGAGATGGTGCAGCTATTCCATGAATGCTCCCAGTGTCTGTGCTATATGCTTGATACAAGCAAAAGAGAAAACCCTTTTTGTTCTTTGTACTTGTATTAGTTTAGATATTTTTCATAATTATATAAATTTTATTAACACATACAAGCTTATACACAAAACACATACCTCTATACATTCTCCAAGTTTTCATATTCTTGATATACTACTTAAAAATTTGCTTAGATTAGCCAAACACCTTGTTCGTCATGAAGAATTTCCATTTTTTTTAAATGTTAGTGCATTACTTAGGTTTCAAAAGTTTAGCTTTTTTGATTTACATTTTTACTTTTTCTTCACTTCAATAAGATGACTAGTCATGAAAGGGTATAAAATTCATTACCTTAATTAGTAACAAATTCCATGAAAACATTGTCTCTATTAACTGCAAGCTTCTAAAATAATGCATCTTGATGATATGTGATATTCTCTTTTGCTTGTTATAATTTTCTTCTATCTTTTTTTTTGTTTGCATCACAATTTTGGAATTTTCAGTATATGATCACATTTCAGACCTGTAATGTGGAAGTACATCATGGAAGAAATATGTAGCAGAACATCACTTACCTCATAACCCAGAAAACAGAAGAGAAACAATTTGCCAGTAGCTCTCACAATGTCTTTGAAGAACATGGTTCCAATGACATAATGACATCCCATAATGCCCCAATTCCTAACAGCACCAGATTGATGACTAAGCCTTTAGTACAAGGATGTTTGGGAAAACTTGCTCAGTTCATAGCAAGAATCATGTAGATTGCATTTATGATTATATTTTGAATACAATGTATTCTTTTACACTATATTGATAGAATCCACATCTGAACAGTATATGGAGCAAGGATCTCAATAACTCCAAATAACTTAAATAATTGTATTATTAAGCACAAATTTAAGTTAGAATGTAAGACCCATGTAATATAATCTCCTATAATTCCTTCAACTGTGTTGTCTATCTGGAACTCTGTATTCAGTTTTGTTTCCAACCATATTATAAAATTCACTACTTACCGCTTGGTTAGTCTCATCTGCTTAACTCTCTGTAAACACATGAATGTGAGTTCTCTTGTCCAATTATCAGTTCGGTCTTCTTGAAGTTTTTTTTAAATCCTTCCTTGAAAGCAAATTTCATGAAGAACCAAGTTTTTAAAAATGACATTGCAATTAGGACATTTGTATATGTGTAGACATTTAGCAAAGATTTTATTTTTAGCTTTCTTATTTTTTGTGATACCTCTAACAATATTTCAAGAGGAGTTTTGCTATGTTCTCACCACAGTTTATTATGGAATATGATCTGATAAATAATACTGTGGTAATATTTTGCTTCACTGAAAACTCAATTATATTATTTATTATGTCATGTGCTATAGTAGATACTACAAAGTTGGCACAAATGTAGAGCAAAACAAATGACTACTATCAATCATAAAAGTACCACCAGGATATGCATATAATACTAATGCACAGTGCTTATTAGCGCTGATGTATTCAATTTTTATGATAATCATATTTTATGATATATCATATTTTTATGATAATATGAACCAATATACTTTTAAAAATAGCAATTCTGAATTATCTTAATATCTTAATAATACACATAAGCTTAATATATTAATAATACACATAATTTTTATTTTAAGAAACTAAATGTACAAATAGTTTTTTGGTTTTGTTCTAGTCAATATCTATTTTTATTCTGACTATGCAAGCATCGACAATGTGATAAAAATGAGAAAATTTAAAAATTTAGGATGAATAGATAAGTTTATATACATAGAAATGCATTATATGAATGACAAAATAATGCAATTATGAAAAAGAAAATAATTTAGCACAAATCAAATAAAATTTCAGTAGTAATTTTTGATCAAATGGAGAACATTATCAGATAAATATTAATATTTACTAGTTATATCAAAACATATTCAATAATAAAATGAAAAAGTCTTGAATCAAAAAAGAAAATTTAATAACTCTGAGTTGATTAATCAGATGGTATCAGGAAGAAACTGAAACAAGCCTAAGTGTTCTATCTTCCCTCAATATTAATCAATCAGAATGTGATGTTTTGTCTTTATTAGACTGTATCTTCTTTTCTAATCTTACTTTTATTATTTTTTCAAATAATACTATATGGTAAAAATTTCATTTTCCCCTCAACGATTTTCTCTGATACACATTTCATATTCATTTATTATACATCTCAGTACATTTAAATGAGGGACAATTACATTCACACATTTGTTGAATGGCTCCTATATGAACATAGATTTCCTCTTACTGTGTTACACATGGTTACTGTACTGCCATATACTTTAGAATCATGATAGATCTGAGAAAGAATGAATATTTAGATGGCTGGCCTTGAATCAATGTATTTAAATATATTGAAAAAATAAATGAATTCTAGATCTTCTGAGACAGTAAATGGGGCAGTGTAACCCAGGTCTTCAAAGAGGAATCAAATCTAACAAGCACACAATATCAAAAATAAATAAGAAAAACTCAGATGATGTAAATATCTGATCATTTTTAGTGAATTAACAATTGTATCTCAAAGGTTGAATAATAAAACAAGACTAGTAGCAAGAAATGAAATATTGCATATTAATACTACTAAAAAACATAAAATGATACAACAGGACCAGACAACTTGATAAAAACCAACCATTCATAAGGAAAAGGAAAATCAAGGATTAATTTGGAAAATTCAACTTATATGTTAAGATATAGAGGTTTAAAAATACTACTAGGAAATTAAGAAATAGAAAATATATTAATATTAAGGAAACACCATCATAAAGATATGGAAGAACAATTAAAAAGGTAAGGAACAATAACTATGAAGTCAATATGAATAAAAGATTCTATCTTAGGGACAGTTGTCAGAAATAATGGCAAAGTATATTTCTAAAATAAAAAAGTCTAATTTGTTTTCAACTGTTTGAGAACAATAATCAAAATAAAGCATTTCAAAATGATAGTAATGTAAGGGATAACAATGTAAAATAGCAAATAGATATATAGCAAATTTTGTAACAATAATTTCCTCAATTATATATAATTAAATTTCAAATGTATGGGTAAAATAAGTGTTTTTCATTGAAAAGATATTCTAACTCACAATCCACCACAAAATCATTAAAATTAACTGTAACTATTTAATTAGTATAAATGTAAGATGAAAGCTTATTCAAAGAGTATCATGATTACAAATACTGGTTGTATGACTGTATGTAGTTCCAAATTTATTTAACTTAAATATTGAAGGAGAGCAATTCTTTCTTTATTTTTGTTTTTGGAAAGTTAGCATTACTTTGATAAGACAATGAGTAAAATTAAAGTAAAAGAATATTTAGAATATTTTACATAGGAATATTGATAAAAATTCTCTTATATAGTATAGTAACAATGAAGAATAGCATTATTCTTTTCCCATATTTTCATTTTAGACAAAAAAGGTAAAAGAACATTTCATATCAAATTACTAGAATAACAATAGTTAATACAGTGCATGTTGTTATAATTATTTACTCAGGAAAAAAGATAAGGATAAAAATTTTTTGCAGCTGATATTAGCACAAAACTTCCTTTTGAATGAGCTAAGCGGTGTGAAAGTGTAAGTGACTTGCATTTTTTACCTTTTCCCTACTGTACTTTCCCCTTTGACCCATCCTAGTTCCTTTTTCCTTTTGAACAATTTCTTCACATTTCACAATATCTAGTGTACATTTTACACTTTATTTGCTCTTTCAGTTTCTCACACCAACGAGACAGTATGATGTTTACACATGTGTATATGATTTACTTCATTCTGAGCATGGTCTCCTGTTGCATCCATTTACCTATAAAGGTCTCAAGTTTATTCTTCTCTATAGTTGAGTAATGCTTCATTGCATAAAAATATCCCATCCTTATTCATTCCTTGGCTGATGGTCACTTGGGTTGTTCCTAGAATGTAACTATTACCAACTGTGCTACTATAAATATGGGTGCACATATATCACTGTGGTCTGATGTTTATTTCTTCTGGGAAGATATCTAGAAGGGGAATACCTGGGTAAAATGGAATCTCTAATCTCAGTTTATTAAAGAATCTTCGCATTGATTTTTGCAGTGGTTGCACCAGCCTACACTCCCATCAACAGCCGTAGAGTTACTTTATCCCTTTGATCCCATCAGAATCTGTTATTGGTTAGTTTCTTGATGGTAGTTATATTTTCTGGAGATGGAATCTCAATGTTGTTTTAGTTTGCAACTCTTGAATAACCAATAATATTAAACATTTTTCATATTTTTTTGCCATTTGTATTTCTTCATCTGAGAAGTGTGTATTCATCTCAGATGCTCATTTTTATTGAGTCTTTGAATTTAGGGGTTCTAATTGTTTTCAATTCTTTATATGTTCTAGTTACGAATCCTTTTTTCTGAAGAAGACTTAAATTTTCTTTTCCTACTCTGTGAGTTGTCTTTTCACTCTTGGTGATTTCTTTTGCTGTTCAAAAGCTTTTTAAACACATGAGATTCCAGTTGTTCATTTATTGAAGTATTTTCAGTGTAGTCTGGGATTTGTTCATGAGCTCTCTATCTACACTTCGGTCTTCAATATTTCAACTAGTCTTCTCTTCAGGAAGATTTAGTGTTTCTGTTTTAATATTTAGATCTTTGATCTATTTTGACTTTAGTTTAGCGCATTGGTTTAGTTTTAGTCTTCAGCATAGAGAACCAGTATTTCCAGACTATTTATTAAAGATGGTATCTTTCAGCCATTGAACATTTGGCCACATTGTTAAAGATAAAGTGGCAGACTGTTTTGTAGTTGTGTCCCCATCTTCTAATCTGTTCCACTGATCCCAGGTCTGGTTTTCTTTTTGGCCAGTACTATACTGAATTTATCATAGTAGTTTTGTAGTAATATTTCAAATCAGGGATTGTGATGCCTCCTTCCTGGTCTTTGTTGCTCAGTATTTCCTTCATTATTCTAGCTTTCTTTTGGTTCCCTTACTATTCTTTCTCATCTGCTAAAATAAATTTTAGCAATGTTTTTTTCCAGATCTGTGATACATGCTAATGATATTTTGATCAAGATTGCATTAAATATATGTAACAATTTTGGGAGTATGACTATTTTCACTATGTTGGTTCTTCGTATCCTTGAATATGGGATATCTTTCTACTTTCAGATAATCTCTTCAATCTCATTTTTAAAGGATTGCAATTTTTAACATATAGATCTTCATCGCCTTGGTTAGATTGACTCTTCAGTATTTCATTGTTTGGAGGTGCATTTTTTGGGGGTATAGTTTTCCTAATTTCTTTCTCATGAATTTGTTGTTTGTGTACTGGAATATTGTTGAGTTTCCAATATTGATTTTGTATGTAGCTATGCTACTGAATTTGTTTATTAAATCTAGAAGTCTTTTGGTCGAGTTTTTGGGGTCTTCTATGTAGAATATCATGTCACTTGCAAATAATGGTGATTTAACTTCTTCCTTTCCTATGCTTATTCCTTCTCTTAGTCTGTCTAGTCTAATTGCTTTGGCTATTGTTTCCAGAAGTGCATTGCATAGGAGTGGTGATAGTGGACATCTTCATCTTTTTTCTGATTTTAGAGTGAAACCTTTCAGTTTTTGTTCATTTAGTATGATACTGTCTGTTGGTTTATCATAGATGTCTCCTATCATGTTGACATAAATATCATCTGTTAAAATTTTCTGTAGGGTTTTTTTATAATGAGTGAGTTTTTGGACTTTGTCAAAGCATTTTTTGCATCTATTGAGATGATCATGTGATTTTTGTCTTTGACTCTGTTGATACTTTTTTATATTACATTTATTGATTTGCATCTGTTGAAACACTCCTGCATTCCTGGGATGAATCCCATTTGTTAATAGTATATAATCTTCTTGGTGATTTGCTGCATTCTGCTTGCTAGGATCTCATTGTGGATTTTTGCATCTATGTTCATTAGGGAGATTGACCTTTATTTCTCTTTTATGGTTACATATTTTTCTGGTTTTGATATCAGGGTAATACTTGCCTCCAGGAATGAGTTAGGAAGTACTGTTTCCCTTTCAAATTCTTTAAAGATTTTGAGGATTATTGGCATTAATTCTTCTCTAAGTATCTTGTAGCAGTGCATCCATCAGGACCTGGTCTTTTCTTCGTTGGTAAGATTTTAATTCTATTGCCAATTTCATTGACTGATACTGGGTTATTCAGAATTCTTATATCTTCTAGATTCAGCTTTGGTATTTCTTATGTATCTTGGAATCTGTCCATTTCTTGCATGTTTTCTTTCCTATGAGAGTAAAGATTTTCAAAGTAGTTATTGATGATCTGAGTTTCAACAGCCTATATAGTGATTTTACCCTTGTCACTCCTCATTGCATATACTTGAGTCTTTTCATTCCTTTTTTTTTGATAAGGTTAACCAGGAGTTTATCAATTTTATCTATTCTTTCAAAGAATCAACTGTTTAATTCATTAATTCCTTGTATTGTATTCTTAATCTGAATTGCATGAATTTCTGCTCTGTTCTTTATAATTTCCTGACTTCTATGGCCTTTGGGTTTACTTTGTCTTCTTTTTATAGAAGATTCAGTTGCATTATTAGGTTGTTTATCTATACTTCTGATTTACTGATGTGAGATTGATCCTCTCTAAATTTCCCTCTTAGAATTACTTTCATTGCATCCCACAAGTGATGGTATTTTGTGCTTGCATTTTCATTTAATTGTAGATAATGTTTAATTTCTTCTTTAATTTCATTTATACTGTATTGGTTGTTCAAGAGAGTATTCTTTAATTTCCATGTGTTTATGGAGTTTTTGAAATTTCTTTTGCTATTAACTTCCAATTTCATAACACTATGGCCAAATAATAAACATGAGAAAATTTCAGTTCTTTTACATTTACTTAAATGTGTTCTATGGCTAGTATATGGTCTATTTTAGACAATATAGACATGTGCAGCTGAGAATAATGAATATTACAATGTTGTTCAGTAGAATACTCTGTAAACATCTATGACATCCATTTGTTCACAGGTTTGGTTCAATTCTTTCTATTTTTTGCCGATTTTTGGTCTGGTTGTTCTATCTATGTGTGACAATGAAGTATTAAGTTTCTTCATAACAATTGCATTATTGCTCATTTTTATTTTTTATGTCTATTAATATTTCTCTTATATAGTTGGGTGCTCCCTTATTTGGTGCTTTGATCTTTATTTCTCTTTTATGGTTACATCTTTTTCTGGTTTTGATATCAGGGTAATACTTACCTCCAGGAATGAGTTAGGAAGTACTGTTTCCCTTGATTGTTATTTCCTCCTCTTGAATTTTTCCCCTATAATGTAGTGTAGTTACATTTTTAACACCTTTTGATCATTCTTGATTGGAATTTCACATTGTCTGCAAAAAGTATAGCTACTCTCAATTTTTTCTGGATTCCCATTGCATGGATTATTGTTTTGTATTCTTTGAATTTTAGTACATGAATTTCTTTTGGGTTAAATGGGCTTCTTGTATCCTTCATACTTCTGCATCTTGTTTCTTGATCCATTCTGCCAGTCTGTTCTCAATTTTAACTGGTGAATTGAGGTCATTTTCATTGAGGATTGTAACTGGTATGATTTGTTATGTTATTTCCATGCTATTGTTCATTTAATTTTTCCTGTTTAACTATTGGTTGTTTAATTTTTTCCTGTTTAACTGCTTGTCCTGCTTGGTGGTTTCTTTCTGTTGTGGTGGTCATTTTTATCTCTGTCTACAATATAATTATATTTTAATTTTACCTCTGTCTAGAATATATATATATATATATATATATATATACATATATATATAAATAATTTTATCTCTGTCTAGAATATATATATATATATATATATAATTTTATTTTAGAAGAGAAACAAAAATTTAAAAAAGACAAAATAGAAAAAAACAAGAAGAAAGTAGAGTACAGAGTTCAAAAGAAATTAACATCATAAAGTCAACAGTTGATACATTACATATTAACTATAGTTGTTAAACTTACAAAGTCAAAGCATAAAAAGTGGCTAAACATGCAAACATTGACAGTACAAACTGTTCTGTTCAATGGTCTGACAAAAACTCATTAATAAGGTCATCTATTTACACACTATAATTATGGTTATAACCTTTAGAGCACTTTCTTTCCCTTTCACTTTTCCAATATCTATTATATCTATTATAATTTAAAATCTTTTATACTTTTATGTCTATTATACTTTTTGGATACCATTATTCTTTCTGTTCATATTATTTTTTACACTAGAGAGACAATGTGGTATTTACTAATGTGAGTCTTGTTTATTTCATTAATCAGGATATTCTAAAATTGCCTCCATTTACCAATAAAGGCCTCAAGATCGTCCTTTTTATAGCTGAGTGGTATTCCACTGTATAAAAATACTACATTATTTTTATCCACTCTGCGATTGATGGGCATTTTGGTTGTTTCCAAGATTTAGCTATAACAAATTGTGCTGCTATGAACACGGTGCATATATATCACTGTGACATGACCTTTTGAATTTTCTGGGAAAATACCCAGAAGGGGAACAGCTGGTTTGAATGGAACTTCCAATCCTAGTTTTTTGAGGAATCTCCATACTAACCTCCACAGTGGTTGTACCAGTCTGCACTCCCACCAACCACTGAGAAGTGTTCCTTTTTCCCCAGAGCTTCACCAACATTTGCTTGTTGTTTTCTTGATGGCAGCCATCCTTTCAGGGTGAGATGAAATCTCAATGCTGTTTTAATTTGCATTTCTCGAATGACCAGTGATGGTGAACATTTCTTCATGTATTTATTTGCCATGTGTATATCTTCTGCTGAGAACTGTGTTTTCGTCTCAGATGCCCATTTTTGGAGAGGATGTTTGAATTTGGGGGCTTCATGTTTCAGTTCTTTATATCTGGATATAAGTCCTTTCTCTGAGGGATTGTTGGCTAAAATTCTTGCCCATTTTTGGGTTTTATTTTCACTTTGTTAGTGATTTATTTTGCAGTACAAATACTTTTTAGTAATATGAGATCCTAGTTGTTGATTCTTTGAAGTATTTACTGTGAAGTTTGCATTCATGAATTCTCTCCCTACCCCTATGTCTCCAAGATTTTTACCTACTTTGTCTTCCAGTACATTTAGTGTTTCTATTTTAATATTTAGATCCTTGATCTATTTTGATTTTAGTTTAGTGTATGGTGATAGGCATGGGTCTATTTTCAGTCTTCAGCATGTGGAAAGCCAATTTTTCCAACACAGTTTATCAAAGAAGCTATCTTTTTTCCACTGAATGTGTTTAGCACCTTTGTCAAATATCAGGTGGCTGAGGGTCTATGTAGTTGTGTTTGCATCTTCTAATCTGTTCCACTGATCCTCAGGTCTGTTTCTTTGCTAGTACCATGCTGATTTTATCACTGTGGCTTTGTAGTAGAGTTTCAAGTCAGGAATTGAGACGCTTCCTGTCTTTCCTTTGTTGCCCAGAATCACCTTTGCTATTCTAGTTTTTTTCTGTTTCGAAATGAATATTAGGAATGTTTTCTCTAGATCTGTAATCTATGTCAACATTATTTTGATTGGGATTGCATTAAATCTGTGTAACAGTTTTGAGAGTATGGCCATTTTCACAGTGTTAGTTCTTCCTAAACAAGAGCAAGAAATATTCTTCTATTTTTTAATATCCTCTTCAATCTCCTTTTATAGAGTAGTATAATTTTCAGCATATGGGTTTTTTACATTTTTGATTAGATTGATTCCTAGGTATTTCATTTATTTAGATGCTATTGTGAAAGGTGATATTTCCATAATTTTTCTCTCAGTTAGTTTTTTGCTTGTGTACAGGAATGCTATTGATTTTTGAACATTAAATTTGTATCCAGTTACATTGCTCAACTTGTTTATTACCTTTAGTAGTCTTTTAACAGAGTTTTTTGGGTCTTCTATATAAAGTCTCATGTCATCTACAAATAGTGATAGTTTAACTTCTTCCTTTCCTATCTTTATTTCTTTTATTTCTCTCTCTTGTCTGATTGCCCTGGCTAGTGTTTCCAGAACTATATTAAATAGGAGTGGTGATAGTGGACATCCTTGCCTTGTTCTTGATTTTAAAGTGAACGCTTTCAGTTTTTGTCCATTTAATATAATGTTGGCTGTTGGTTTGTCACAGATGGCCTTTATAAGGTTGAGGTAGACACTGTCTACTCCAAGTTTCTGAAGGGTTTTTATCATCAATATGTGTTGGACTTTGTTGAAAGCTTTTTATGCATCTATTGAGATGACCATGTGTTTTTTTTTTTTTTTTGCTCTGTTGATGTGGTGTATTACATTTATTGATTTGCATATGGTGAACCATCTCTGCATTCTTGGAATAAATCCCATTTGTTCGTGGTGTATAATCTTCTTAATGATTTGCTTCATTCTATTTGCCAATATTTTATTGAGGATCTTTGCATTGATGTTCACTAGTGAAATTAGTCTATAGTTCTTCTTTTTGGTTGGGTCTTTCTCTCGTTTTGGTATCAGAGTCATACTTGCCTCCAAGAATGAGTTGGGGAGGATTGCTTCTCTTTCAATTTTATTGAACAGTTTAAGGAGTATTGGCATCAAATCATCTCTAAATTTTTTATAGAATTCAGCTGTGTATCCATCAGGACCTGGGCTTTTCTTTGTTGGTAAGTTTTTAATTATGTTTTTGATTTCAGTAGCTGATATTGGGTTATTCAAAATTGCTACATCTTCTTGGTTGAGCTTTGGTAGTTCACATATTCCTAGAAATCTGTCCATTTCCTCTGTGCTTTCCATCCTGTGTGAGTAGAGATTTTAAAGTAGGTGTTCATGATCTTTTAAATTTCCATGGGATGTGTAGTAATTTCCTTCTTTTCAGTCCTTAATGCATGGATTTGAGTTTTTTCTTTCTTTTTTTTTTTTGATAAAGTTGGCTAGGGGTTTATCCATGTTGTTTATTCTCTCAAAAAACAGCTTTTTGATTCATTAATTCTTTGGATTTTTTTTTGCTCTTTTTTTTTCTAGAATTTTGAGATGTAGGATTAGGTTATTTATTTGTGTTTGTTCCATTTTCTTGATGTGACTATTTATTGCTATATATTTCCCTCTTAGAACTGCTTTCATTGCATCCCTTAGGTTATGGTATATTGTATCTGCATTTTCATTGTGTTATAGCTATTGTTTTATTTCCTATTTAATTTCATCTGTAACCCACTGATTATTCAGAAGGTTGTTATTTAATTTCATTTATTTATGCAGGTTTTGCAAGCTTTTTTGCCATTGATTTCCAATTTTAGTGTGCTATGTTCAGATATTATGCATGGGATAATTTGGCTCCCTTTGCATTTAGTTAAGAATGCCTTACTGATTAATAAATGGTCTATTTTGGAGAATGAGCCATATGCAGCTGAGAAGAATGTATATTCTGATGTGGTTGGGTGGAAAACTCTGTAAACATCCACTAAGTCCAATTGCTCACAGGTGTGATTCAGTTCTGTTACTTCTTTGCTGACTTTTTGTCTAGTTGACCTGTCTCTTTATGACAGTGCAATGTTAAAGTCTCCTATTATAATTGTGTTATTGTGTATTTCATTTTTCATGTCCATTATGATTAGCTTTATATAGCTGGGTGCTCCTGCATTTGGTACATATATATTTATAATTGTTAGATCTTCCTCTTGTAGTTTTCCACTAATACGTATGTAGTGGCCTTCATCTCTTTTAATCCTTATAGGTTTGAAATTCACTTTGTCTGCAAACAGAATAGCTACCCCTGTTTTTTTCTGGGTTTCTGCTGCATGGAATACTGTTTTCCATCCTTTAACTTTTAATCTATGAGTTGCTTTTTGAGTCAGATGTGTTTCTTGTATACAGTGTATTGTAGGATCCTGTTTCTTGATCCGTTCCATCAGCCTGTTTCTTTTGATAGGTGAATTGAGCCCATTTACATTTATGGATATCACTGCTATGTACTGGCTTGACTTTGCCATGTTGTGTTCCTATTGTTAGTTTCCTGCTTTTCTCCTTTGTTTAATTTTTTGTCCAGCTTGGTGGTTTCTTTCTGTTGTTTTTCTGGGGATTGTAATCATTTTTACCTCTATGTAGCATACCTTTCATCACTCTTTTTAATGTTTGTTTGGTGGACATGAATTTCTTCAGTTATTCTTTGTCATGGAAGTATCTTGTTTCTCCATTAAATTTGAAAGAAAGTTTTGCAGGGTACAAAGTTGGGTTGAAAGTTGTTTTCTTTTAGGGCTTGAAATACTTCTTTCTCTCCAACCTCATCTTAAACCTGAAGGTTTGTACTGAGAAGTCTGCTGTGATTCTTATAGGCTTTCCTTGATAAGTGAGTTATGTCTTTTCTCTAACAGCTCTTAGTATTCTGTTTTTATGCTGTATGTCTGATATCTTAATTGTTATATGTGTAGGTGTAGATTTATGTTGGTTATGACTGTTTGGCATTCTACATGCCTCACTTATTTGTATATCAGATTTTTTTCTCATGTTTGGGAATTTTTCTGCCATTATTTCTGTAAACAGCTTAGTTATATCCCTTGCATTGTCTCCTGCTTCCTCACTGATGCCTATTAATCTTACATTGTTTCTTCTGGCATCATCTTGAAGCTTCTGGATTGTCATTTCATGCTACTTTGTTGTTTTTATAAGTTCTACCCTTTCATGATCACTATCTGTAATCCTGTCCTCATGGTTTGGAATTCTATCCTCAGCTTCATTTAAATGGTTTTGCCAGCTTTCAATACAATTTTTTGTGTCTTGTATATCTCTTCCATTAATTTCTTGTATATCTCTTCAATTTATTCCATGGCCTCTGCTTGTTTTTTTGCATTGTTCATTCAGAGTTTCAATCAATTTCCCATGCTCCTGTATTTTTTTTTTATCTATTTTTTCTCTAGAAAGAAGAACTCATTGTTGAGCAACACATTTACTAAGGTTGTTATGTCTTTACATAAGACATTATTTCTAATTTGAGTTCCTCTATAGCCTCATGGATTTGTTTCTTTACTTTTTTGCTATCTTTTCAGAGATTTCTCATGTATGACTTTTAGAGCCCTCTATTTCAATGTGGCCTGTACTTGCTCCTGATGGGCTAGCTGTTTGAGATTGCATTTTGCCTTTTTGTTTAGCCATTTTCACATTTTTGCTAAATGTCTGTTCTTTCTATTCCAATAGTCACAACTATCTGTAGTGTGAGTTTTAGGGTCCTCCTGTTGATGGTTGATATTTGTCAAATTGCTGGGTACCACAATGAAGAGGAGATCCAGTCTCCTGGCTTCCTCCTACAGGCTCTGTTGGATGAGTCCTATATTCTTTCTGGGCCAAGTAGCCCAGAAGTATTGATGTAAGGCAACTCATTTCCTGCTATTGTTATATCTTCAGATTGTTGCATGTTACCAGATCATGCTGGCTATAGTGTTTTTGTCAGCTAAGGCCCTATTGTCTCACTGGGGGTCTCATAAGCTCTTTTAATTTTCTCTAAGTTGGGGAGGCATTATTGGTGCACTTCTCAACCTGCCTGATGTTCTCTCTGTGGGGGAGGGAATTACCCACTCTCTTGCCAGTTAGAGGGAGTTTCACTTCTGCTCCTATTTACTACTGCAGACCTTTGTTTTAGGGACAAACTCACCACACTCACTGGACCCTGCTGAGGTCTTTTGTTTGAATGAATGGTTCCTGACTCTCTTGTCCAGAAAGCATCATAATCCACTGTAGTTCAAGGTTCTGATGTTCCCAGTGGAAGAGTGGGCCCAGCGGCAGCAGTGCTTGGCAGTTTAGGCCTGTGGCGGGCTTCCAAGATGTTCCTGGTGGAATGGTGGGCCCAGCAGCAGCAATGTGGAGTAGTTTAGGCCTGGGGCAGGCTTCCTTGATGTTCCCTGTGGAAGGGTGGGCCCAGTGGCAGTAGTGCCCTAGAATATCTTTTAATACTCTTTGTAGTGTTAGTTTGGTGGTCACGAATTTCTTAAGTTGTTCTTTGTCATAAAAGTATCTTATTTCTCTATTAAGATCAAAAGATACTTTGCAGGATACATTAATCTGGGTTGGAAGTTGTCTTCTTTTAGGACAGGACTTGAAATATTTTCTACAAGGGCCTCTTGACTTGAGGGTTTATGTTGAGAAGATGGGCTTTCCTATATATGTCATCTGGTTCTCTTCTCTAACAATTTTAATATTCTGTTTTTATGCTGAATTTCTGGGACCTCAATTATTATATGTCTGGGTATAGATTTATTTTGATTATGGTTAGCTGAAGTTCTATATGCTTCACTTATCTGTACATAAGATTTTTTTCCCCATGTTTGGGCAACTTTCTGCTATTATTTTTGCAAATATTTCTTTTTTAAGTCATTTTTTTACTTCTGGTTTTATATTGGCACCAATTAGTCTTATATCATTTTTCTTTGGGCTATCTTATAGCTTCTAAATTCTCATTTCCTTGTTATTTAAAAGAGCTTTTTACTGTCGTGGTTACTATCCACCATAATGTCACCTGAAAGTCTATCTTCAGTTTCCTTCAATCATCAGCTTTAAATGGAGTTTTTAATTTTCTTGATATCAATTTGAGTCCTTATAATACATTCTATTTCTTTCCTTTACTGACCATCTAGTTTCCATAACTTTTTATAATCTATTTTAATCTATCTCTACTCTACATTTTTTTGAGCAATTCCTTTATGAATGTTGAAATTTCTTTGTTCCCCTGGAGAGATTATTTGTGGTCTAATTTTCTTTGCAGCCTCATTAATTTGTTTCTTCAATTCAGTTGGTATTATTTCAGGCATTTCCATTCTCTTCTCTTTTGTTGTCTCCTGGACTTGTTCTGAGTGGGCTGAAGTTCTGACATTCAATTTTGTTTTGTTATTTTACATTTAAATTTTTTTCTGTGTTGATCATTTTAAGTTTTTGTAGTAGGTAACTATATCATTAGTATCCAGGCATGCCTAGAAAAAATCTGTTCTTTAGGGTTGTCTTCTCTGTGTCTTCTTGGTTTTTGCCTGTCCCAAGATCCTACCTTCCCCATTAATGAAGAATGTAATGTTGTTATCTGTTTGGCACAGTCCCCAGTCCTATGGTGTTGGGCTATAGTGAGGTTATTTTGCCAGAGCATCCCAGTACTGATACAGAAGTGAGTCCAACTGATTACAACAGATGTGACACCTTGCTAAAGTGGTATGATTAGCAATCACAATAGCATCAAACATGGTTTAGAAACTGACAGATTGTGGTAACTTAATTTTGTCCTTTAAATCATAAGAGCAAGATCTGCAGTTATTTAACTAGAGCCAATCATAAATTTTGGACCTTCTAAGTGAAGTGTTTCCCCTTGGTACAGTGGTTTTACTCTGCAGTGTTGAAATTTAAGAAGTATAGTGGGTATAACAAGCACAGCTCAAAGGAACTAGAAATAAAGCTGGTGGACAAAGTATGGTCAGAAAAACACTGGGAAACTAGAGAAGAAGGCAGTAAAAAAGTAAGCCAGGGATTATCTAAAATTGGTCTCTGGGCCTGGGGGATGGGATTAGTTTTATGTGGCTGTATTCCTCCCCAGCCAATAGAAAAAATAGAAACAAAAGAAAAGAAAAAAAGATAAAAACAATAAAATTTTTAAAAATTCACTTAATAATTAAACAAATAAAGAAATGGAGTGGCTCCACCCACCTGCTTCTATTCCATGTGTCTTTGTCCCTAAGCACAATGCTGGCTCTCCTAACTTACAAGTGTTAGCTTGTATTGTTATTGTTGCTTCAGAATTTTCTACCCTGTTAGTCCCACCACTTCATCTTGTTCATACCAGTTGCTGTCCTACTATGTGGTTCACATTCCTCATGGATGCCTGGTCCCTCTGATATGGGATGGAGGAGGAGCCAGTTGCCTGAATTCCTCCTTGAGACAGTTGCAGCTTTGTTAATATAGTAGGATGAGCCAGGAACCTGAATTCCACCAGCTTGACTAATTGCCATGTCTATAAAAAAGAATATTTAAAGTAATTTGAAAGTTAGTGATGTCACCAACAAGCAGAAAACACTGAATACATAAATAAAGACACTTAAAAAATCACAAAAGGTTTTGAAGCAATGAAATAATATAAACTTAAATGGGACAGAGCCATATTTGACTGAGCAGATGATGGCATAACCAACTATTTTTATTTTCTTCTTTCTTTCTTTCTTTCTTTCTTTCTTTCTTTCTTTCTTTTTTGCTTTCTTGCTTTCTTGCTTTCTATCTCTTTCTTTTTTTCTTTTTATTAGTATGCATTTGCAGTAAAAGCAGTTTTCAGTCATTTTAGGGAGTGAATATATGTATATAATTCATTATTCATTTTAAAACCCCTTTCATATGCTAGTGTGTGTGTATGCAAGATAGATATTAATAATATCTTTTAGTTCATTGAGAAGAACAGCTTGTTCTTTCACTGATTGTTCAATCATTTTTTTTTTCATACCTGGACATGGCAAACTGAGGAATTACTATTAAGATAACAATATGCAATATATTAACTAGTGTTAATTTCCTGTTTTTAAAATCTTAAAAAGAATAAAAACAAGCAAAACAAAGAGGAACAAAGTCAATCACAAACAACCAGTGTACAAAACTATACAAAACCAACAATGGTTATCATTATGCTTCTTGTACCTGTAGACACCTTCAGACATAGTAGAAATCAAACACAACAGAGTAAAACCAATAAAAACAAAACAATAAATGCAATAAAAGACTTCAAAACAAGACAACAGCAAATCCAAAATGGTTACCGTAATATATCTTGCTATCTTTGAGATAGCTGCCATGCCAATGCACACAACAAAATCAAACAAAACAAACAAAACAGAATAAAACCCAATCCAACAATACAATGAAAATCACACAGGACTTCGAAACAAGACAATACGGAGGCAACAACAGCTACCACATTCAGAAGGAGATCTCCCATAGATGCCACATTGTGCACTGTGATCCTCTCAATAGATGATTAGACCAGAGGCCCTAGACCTGCAAAGTCAGTGAAACACCAAACACTGCAGGCATCCAATTGCATTTCACCTCGATAGCTATCATCACAGCCTGTGTTTCATCAGATCAGCAGATTTATTATGGGGGGTAGGGGGACTGGCTCTTCTTGTTTTCAAGCCTGCACTCCAGAAGGGGCTGGGGTCCAGCTGTCCCCCAGGCTGCAGTAGCCCTTACATAGTGTTGGTTGACAGGGGGCCTTGCCTCCCATTGACTTTTTGTTCTCTTCCCCCACAGTCTGTGAATGGCGATGACCCATGGGAAAAGGTAGGGGGCTGGCTGTACCCTGGAGGCAATGACCTGTGCATTATGCTGTTTACAAATTTCCTATTTTTTTGAAATTCTGCATCATATTAATATTTTTTGTTTTCAAAATAAAAAATTTCCTTCCATTTTCTGCCTGCCTCCTCCTCTCCTTCTGTGAAAAACCCCTTTCCTTCTTTTCATGCTTATAAATATTACTAATCTTATCTCATATTTACAAAGTAATACTTACATTTATTTAGATTATTAGATTCTTGTATGTGACATATCTTTATTAGACACATTTCCCTTTCTCTTTCCTTGCTTTTCTTGCCCATGTTCTCTTGGGCCCCTTTGCAAGTTATCTATTCTCTCATCTGCTTCTATCCATTCTTTAATGCTCTTTTTGGTTGTACTTTTCATTACTCAAAGCAGGTACTATATGGTACTTAACCTTTTGTGTTTATGTTACTCAATGATTTTCTGACTCCTTCCAGAGTACTAGAATTTGGATTCACATGAATCATAGTCCAAATCAGAAAAAGTCCACCACCAGTGGAAAGGGGTTTTTCACAGAAGGAGAGGAGGAGGTAGGCAGAAAATGGAAGGAAATTTTTTATTTTGAAAACAAAAAAATATTAATATGATGCAGAATTTCAGTGGAGGCAACTTGAGACTATCCTCATAAGTGAAATAAATAAGAATCATATTTATAAATATCACATTGTGTCTTTACTGTAAAAAGTAATAAGATGGGCTGGGGATTTAGCTCAGTGGCTCAAGTGCTTGCCTGATAAGCACAAGGTCATGAGTTCAATCCCCAGTACCAGAAAAAAAAATGTAGTAAGAACTGTAGGAGTAATAAAACCCAAAATGTGTAATTGCTATTGTAAAAAAGAGAGATAAAGAAAGTGCTCTAAAGGATATAACTACATGTATGTTTAAGTGTGTAAGAAAGATAAACTTACTACTAAGTTTTTGTTAGATCATTTAACAGAACTGTCTACACTCTCACAGTTTGAATGTCCACTTTTTATGTTTTAACTTTGTAACTTGAACAACTATTTCTAAGATGACAATATGTAATTTATCAACTAGTGATTTCTTAGTATTTATTTTTTTGAAATTGTATTATTTCTACCCTTTTTTCTGTTTTGCTTTTTTTTTCTCTTTAAATACATTTTTTTTTTTAAAAAAAAAAAAGGAGAACAAGTTCTTTGGTTGATTTTTTCTATTTTTTGTCTCAATTTTACTATCACTCTCATCTTTACAATTTCACTTCTTGGTTTTTATTTGGGGTTGGTTCATTGTAGATTCTCAAGTATTTTAAATTTGTCTTATTAGATAAGTTATTTGTGCTTGCTCTGATTTACTAATATGAGCATTAATTGCAATCAATTTTCTTAGAATCACTTTCAAAGTGTCTCAAAGTTTTCACTGAGTTGTATAGTAATTGTCATTAACTTCCAGAAAATTCTTAGTGTTCTCTTTGATTTTTTCTGTGACCCATTGATTGCTTATGAGTATGTTGTTTTTTTCCAAGATCATTTGTATTTTCCAAATTTTCTTCTGTTGTTGATTTGTATTTTCATTGCACAATGGTTACATAATGTAGTATACATGGGAAAATTTTCACGTTTATATTTACTTAAGTAGGATTTGTAATCTAATTTTGAAAAATATAATATGATACTCAAAGGAATGTGTTCTGTTGTACATGGATGAAACTTTCTGTATATATCAATTAAGTTCATATATTCAAAAATGTGATTCAACTCAGAAATTTCATTTTTAGTTTCTTGTATAACTTATCTCTCTCTTTTGAAAGTGGGTGTCAAAATCCCTTATTATCATTTAATTAATGTTTATTTGATGTTTTAATTCCAGAAATATTTTAATGAAAGTTTGTACTCCAATATTTGGTGCATATCTGTTAACCAATGCTACGTCTTCTTGGATTGTTTATTTCACTAGTATATAGTGACTTTCTTTATTTCTTCTAATCCACTTTAACTTGAAGTTTACCATGTCTGATATTAGAACTGTTACTACCATTTGTTTTCAAGGTTCTGGTGCATAAAATGTCATCTCCCATTTTTTAATTTTAAGGCTCTGAGTATCTTTTTGGATTAAATGGGTTTGTTGAGTGCAAAATGTTTTTTGATTCTGTATTTTGATCCAGTCTTCTAGTCCATATATTTTGATTAGAGAGTTGAGGTCATTAATTTGATAATTATTATTGAGACACATTGGTTACCTACTATCATTGTCTTCTTTATTTCTTTTGACATTATTTGTCTTATTTTGCCTGTTGTTTCCCCACCAATATCACTAGCTGTCTCTGATGCTTTTAAGTGTGCCCAGTTCTATATTTCTATTGAGAATATATTTGAATATTTTTTCTAGAGTTTGTTTAGCACTGATAAATCTGAGTTGATATTTTTCAAGAAAATACCCTATTTCTTCAACTATTTTGGAGGATAGCTTTGCTGGATAAGTTAATCTGGGTTGCAAGTTGCAGTGGACTTTAGCAAGGCTAAAAATTACATTTGATAAGACTCTGTTTTGAGTCTTTCTTTAGTCTACAGAAGAAATCCACAGCTATAAGGCAAGCATTATAACAACCTAAGCCTTAATCCACTTTTAAGGTGCAACAAATGTGTTGACCTTGTCTCTCCTACTGGTAAAAAAGCAATATTTAACAGTAGATTTATAGAATTAACCATCTGAAGTCCAAGGGTTTTAGTAATGTCAAATGGAAGAAAAAAGAGAAATAGAACTAAAAAGTAAAAAAAAAAAAAAAAAAAAAAAAAAAAAAAAAAAAAAAAAAAAAAAAAAGAAAGAAAAATTTCTCCCTAAGTACTCTGCCCTATGGTAAAGGAAGGGGGAAGTTAGAGAGTAGTAAAGGGTGCTATTGATGTTAGGGACATGCTATTCTCTATTTAGAAAGAGATAATAGGGAAAACTGTGCACACGTTAATAGTCAGAGATAGGGATTGGTGCTTTATGTAAATATCAGGGAAAAAGCTTCGGTGAGTCAATTGAAAGATTAACGAGTGGAGAAAAGTAAAACTGAGAATGAGAAAAACAAGGGAAAGAGGTCAGGTAAGGAAATATGGAAAAAAAGAAGAGGGGGTACAAATTAAATTTCCTTACTCTCCAAAAACTATGCTGGGACACCATAAACATCCCCAAGAAACAAAAAGTAAATGTAAGCAAAACACAGTCACACAGACACACTCTTAAAAGAGAATGGTGTAAAATAATAGGATAGAAGTGTGAGGAGTAATTTACAGGATGAAATTAAAAAATAAAAATAATTTAAGGTGTAATGAGAATACAAATTAGGGAATAATACTGTCAAGTAAAAATAGTTTAAAAACAGTTCAATTGTTTTGGATTCGTGGCTCCTTTCATCAGGTTCATGTGAAGGAGCAGAATCCCAGGCACTGAACATGTTTGCTCACAGTGGAAGAGCAAAGGCGATCCATACCTGTGATGTGTTCAGTCTAGAGGGAACAAGTTTCTATCACCACCAGCACCACCACTGGTACCTTTGGGCTGGGATCTGAGTAGTCCCATCCCCTCCAGCTCAAGGGAATTCCCCTAACCCTAGTCTGCTATTCGGCTGCCAGTAGTTGCCTGCCTTTCCTCTTTCCACTCTGGGAAATTTGCAATGTAGAAATAATGGAACTAATTCAGGCTGGAGTTCAGCCCAAGTCTTTTCCTACATAAAATAGTGACAACCTGCTCACCCCTTCTGCTCTGCTGAACTCTTTCTGGGGAACTGCTCCCCTATCGCTCACCAACTGTTTACTCTGGGAGATCCCTGGGGTAATAGTCACTCATGCTCTCTCTGTTGCCTAAAATTGCATAAGATTCTCTCAGTCCAAATCAGATCTCAGTTTCCCCATGAGCAGAAAATTTGTTAATCTCACTGCTTTCCTGTTGGGGGCTACAAAGGCCACTCTCAGCAGTGGTGCATGGTCTTTGATCTACTGCAAGATCTATATTATTGTATTGCTGTATTACTTAATAATACTTTTAAGGGGATTAATACTGTATTACTGTATTACTTAGTGATTTTTTTCCTCTTTAAATTCCTTGTAGTTCCATGTGTCCTCCACTTGCTTCAATTCCTTTCTGAGCTGCTCTTTTCCAGACTCTAGGTACTTTGCTCTGGAGGAGCTGAGTTGCTGGTACTGACTGCTCCATCACTTTAAATTTATTTTCTTCACCATTCTTAATGGGTAGATACCAGTCTTCTGCCACATCTTAAAACAGGAGTGAGTAGGGGTGACTTCTCTCACCAGTGCTGTTCGACACTATGCTGAGAGTTGTAGCTAGGGCTGTAAGAAAATAAATTAAATGCAGATTTAAAAAGATGCCATGAAACTGTCTTAAATCTCAGATGACAGTATTGCCTAGTCAGAAAATATCAGGAACTAGATAAAAAGAAAAACAAATGAAAACCCCAAGAGCTCCTAACTTTAATGACCATATATAGCAAGGCCATATGACATAAGCTTTATGGGAAAAATAAATTTTCTGAGACAGTGTCTCAATGTATGTAGTTCAGTCTGGCCTTTACCTCACCATGTGCCTAGGTTGGCCTCTGGAGGCAATCCTCCTGCCTGCCTTGCCAAGGGCTGGATTAGAGGCTTGTACCATGGTGTCAGATAATGTACAGAAACTTATTTCTTCCAAATGGTTAAATATCAAAATGGGAAAATACAATAGCTTTAGAAGAAGTTTATATGGGAGACTCTTGACAATATTGACTAGGTTGATGGTAAATTTAAGATCAACAGAACACAATGAGTTGTATCTAGAGCAAAAAGTTTTACTTGCTGATGAAATAAAACTGAAACTTTCCTCCTGTGCTCTTCCTTTAAAAAACCCCATATTTTCAGACAAATCAGGAATGATATATCAGACAAGTTTCAGCTTATGCACCTTCTAAAAATACTTGACCAGTATGTTCAAAATTGGCAAGACAATCAAACACAAGGAAAATTAGAGGAATAGTGGTAGCCATTGGGAGGCTGACAAATGGCCATTAAATATTATGACATTGCATACATGAATAGAAAAATATGTTAACTTAAAACTGAAACTATTTGTATCTAGCACGGGTTGTAGTTAATACTATTAGTAATATTGCATCAGTAGTTTTTCCATTATTTGACATATGTGTATATTAATCTAAGAATTTAATAATTTGAATAACTGGGATTCTTTGTATTATCTTCTCAGAAAGTCACTTATACAAACATTTAGAAGTGGATATTAAGTAAACATAGATCATATGAAAGTTTGAACATGTTTAGGGCATATTTTTACCTAATTTCAAATGATGATCTAACATACAAAAATTTGGAAAATATGGCTAAACATAGCTTTAGGCTATTTTGAGAGACAGAGAGAGAAAGCTGGCCCCAAATTTGTTCTGTTATAATAAATTTGAAGAACATTTCAGTAATAGAATCTCCAAGACCTCAACAATTATAAGTTCAATACAAAACATTAATTTTACTAATATCAAGCTTCATATTTTATAAATTGATAAATATTAGGAAAGTGGTCAAGAATAGGAAATAATTATTTTATCATCATGAAGTATGAGATTTTACACAATTTCCTAGAAATATCAAAAAGTTTGTAAGATAATGTTAATATAATAGATTTCACACTAACAGCACAATGACCAAATTTCTTGAAAATTTATACTTGAATGTTTAGAGAAGAATTTCAGAATATCTATTGAAAAACTATCAGATGAAACATTTTTTCAACAAAGGAAAATTCAAATCTTGCAGCATGAATGGTGACTTTTGTCAATAATAATATGTGACCAAATATACCAATAGGAAGGAAAATACAATATATTTTACAACATTTTAGTTAAAATTACAAATGCCAATAGTGTATTTTATAAATCTAAATTTTAAAAATCATGAAAAAATATTTATCCAGATAAAATTATATATCATAATTAATTGATTAGTATTGATGCAGTTATATGAATAATTAATAAACTTGGCAGTAAACAGAAAAAATATTTAATTTTTGATTTACTATAGACATTTAAAGGTACTAACAATCATGAATCAATCAGCATAATTTTCTACATTAAACATTAGTATGTAAGTGTGTGTAGCTAATACAACAAAGCCAAGCAGTGGTTGGAATATTTTGCATTTCCTTTGCTTGATTTTAGACCAGAGTGTTGGACAAGTATGGTGTGTGCAAATTCACCATCTGTACTTATTTGATATGTGTGTATACCATGTTTCAACATCTATAAAATAAGTACATGTAGGTGCATAAAATAAACTAAAAGTGTCAAAGTATAGAATACAATAAAGTGAATTTATGGAAGTGTAAGCTCTCAGAATACATATTAATTCAATGAATTTTATAATTGTCAGCATACATTTAAATTCTTAATTACTATACTAAAACAATATATATTCTGCAACTTATGCTTTTCTTGACTTTTATGTCTTTGTGTGTTACTGTGTTTTGGTCTGGAATAAATTCTTTCATCTAATAGAACATCTTTCAGTATTTACATCAGACACATTTTGCTTTGGTTCTGTAAGACTTTATTTGCCAGAAATAGCTCAGTTTTCCTGTCTACAAAAACTGAATAAAAAATACAAAAAAAGACCAAATTGTTTTTTAACTTTCTTTGTTTGTAGGCAGATCTAGTTTTTTTTTTCGAAAGGCTTTAATACAATTATGAATAGTAATTATAGGTTAATTTTTATAGGTACATTTTTGAGTACACAATTTTTACATTTCCTGTGTGAATCTAATTTTGATCAAAGGAATAAGAAGGCTACACTGTAAATTCCAGAATCTAGGTCACTAGACCGTGTTCCTTTCACTGAGTATTTTTTTTTTGAGTATAACCTTAAAACAGTTATCATACATCTAAAAATGGAGTGCAGTGTGCTGGGAGAGATACAGCCAGACCAATACATCCCTGAAAAAATCTAAGGTGAGACTAGAAACAAAACAAATCACTACATGCTAAAATTAACCATGAGAAAAAATAATTCAATTGAAAAATGTGGTGTTTATTTTATATAGTATCAAGAAAACCTCATATATACTTTAATTTCTTTCATTCTTTTGTTAGGGTGGGGGCTGGAGATCAAACTCATGGCCTCACACTTGCCAGCCAGGCTCTCATGCCACTGAGCTAAATGCCCAGCCCTTTGCTTTAACTTCTTAAGGATATTTCAGACACAAGAGCATGAGTTTGGTTTGAGTTATGATGGTTTTTGACACTGATAAAAGCAAATTAACACACAAAGTTCAATTTATATTTACTCTACTGTGTAAACTCTTTATATTATAATTTCAGAGGCTCTTTCAACTGTTTCTAATTATGAGACATTAAGCTACCCTCTCTGGAAGGAGTCACTTTCACAAAGTCTTTTTAAATCCCATTTATAGATGAGATACATGAGATACATGAAACATGATTGTATTGGAATCAAAGAATCTGTTTTAGTTTTCAAAGATACTTATATTATTTTTCTATTTATCTGGCCTTTGTTACTGGTTTATTTTACTCTTCTCTCAATCTGTATAAAGCAGCTCCAAAAAAAATTTAGTTCAAACATTTAAGGTAGGAATATAATATTCATTTTAAATAGCAAGTGAAAAAGGCATTTCACATAGGTATACTCTCAATCAGGAACTGATTTTGTATCTCACAGCTACAAATTTTGTGTTTCATTAAAACAAAAATATATGCATATTCTGTGTTTTACAAATCTGAAGCCAAAAAAATAATTAACACTGATATTTTCGTCTGCTTTAAAAATTACTGCTAATTTGTGTGCTTGATAATGCTGTTTTGAGTGTTTAGATTCCCCTGCCCAGTATTACGAATTCTGAAGAATTGAATGAATTATGTTAATCATGATTTAAAATGAACTCCCTAATTATACACCCAATTTTCAGTTTTTCCCTTCTGTGGTACTGTTAACTGTAAAATATTTACATTTTCTTTTGGGGTCAATAAGGTCAGGGCTAACAGAAGAAAAAGAAGCATCCAGCAGGTGTGATAAGCAAAGCAGATGCCTCTGCACAGCGTGAAGTTTCTTAAACTTCAGAAGTGAAGTGAATCAACCATGGCATCTTCCCAACAATGTCTGTCTACATCTACAGCAGCAGGCTTATAACCTTGTGCAATTACATTTTCAGTGTAAGTAACTGAAATAGGCCATCATTAGATTTGTAAATATAAAAATCAAATTGTAATATTAAGAAAAATAACAAAAGTTGCATAGCTTGTAATTTCCAGCTTACTCCTAACTTATGTGTCTACATGTCATAAAATGATGGCTGTGCAAGTGTTTATTTCCCTGTTTCCTGTCTGGGTTGCATGCTTATTCTAAAAAACAGTGTTAGAAGCATATGTATCACTTAATTATTCATAGCACATACTTGCCTTCTCATTGAAATATGTCTGTAGTATTCCATAATTTGCTGTAGATTCTGATAATTTTCATGTTTAATGTATCCATTTAAAAAGTAAAGTACCTGAGGATTTCATTCATAGTATAGATTCATTTTTTTTCCATTTATTTATTTATTTATTTGTTTTTGTCTTTTTGAGACAGGGTCTCGCTATGCAGTTCAGACTGGCCTTGAGTTCACTTTGTAGCCCAGGCTGGTCTCGAACTCACAACAATCCTCCTGCCTCAGCCTCCCGAGTGCTGGGATTACAGAGTGAGCCACCACACCTGGTTCCATTTTTATTTATTTTGAAATGTTCAGTAGAATTTTAATCAAGTAACAGCAAAAAATGATAAATGACAATAAAATTAAATTGTTAGAAATAATTAATATACTTAATTACAAATTATGTAATAGTTTTCATATCTATAATTTACTATGCATATACTATGTGATTTTTAAATTCATTACAATCACTATCAAAAGTCCAATAACAGTCCATACAAAAGAAATATAAATCATAAAGAACAGATGGAAACACAAAATATCCAAGACAGCCAAAATAGTCCTGAGAAAAAAAGCAATGCTGAAAGTATCATGATACTAAATTTCAACTCATACTCTAAAACCATGATAACACATCATACTTGGGCAAAATTCTCATGGAGACCAATAGAAAAGGAAAACACTCACACAAACACAAGAGAACTCACATACCTTTAAGTATTTTTTTGAATTATGAGGAAACAATTGACTACCACAAAAAGTAATAATATTCTTATATTTTTATATAAATTAGGAAATCATTTAGAGTTAAAAACTGATTGAAGAGGGAACACCAGAGGGATAACAGAGACAGGCAAAAAATCCTCCAATGGCCAAAACTGAAAATATCTGAACAAAAATAATATAGGATAACAAAAGAAAGTATGAAATAAATAGTATATCTTCACCACTATAAACAATTCCTTGAATAAATAAGCAAATGGTGGGAGAATTCACAAATTCCCATGTAGAAGAATTTCCAAAACGGTGTGCACTGCTGTCCACATTTAGAGATATGAAACCTGATTCCCCAGTCCTCAGGAAGTGATGTTTCCTTCTAGAGAACAGAATGTAAACTGGAGAAAATCAGAATCATTTACAGTGAAGAAACCTGGCCATATTACCCCACTAAGATGATCGTGTGTACTAGTGACAGTAATGAGTCATGGAGACGGAAATAGATCTTGGTATGATGCAAAAAGAAGAATTATTCTGATCTTTTAAAAAATCCCCTTACCCCATTAGAATCATGATACAAATATCAGATTAGTTCTAATAAGATTATACTCTATAAAACCCTTAATTACTAGTATTCAAAACAAAATCTTCAGAAAGAGAAAAATGTAAGAATCATTTTCAGTTGAAACACATGGTAACTAAATATGTAGGCTTTCAGAACACAAAATCAACATTAGGTAAAAACCAAGAAATTTAGAACAAATACAGATGTTAGTTGATAATAGAAAACAGAGGTGGTTAATAAAACTGTAATAATGCAATATTTTAGCCATAAGGAGAAATGCAACATATATAACAACTCCTTAAAACATATTCACAGAGTTTCTTTAGATTTTCTGTGATGTTTTAGAAAGTTCTCCATTTGTCAGTTTATTGAATTCTTCCTATGATTGTGTAAGGTAGATAGATAGCATTCATTTACATTTGGCATGAAAAACATATGGCTCACCAATGTTTGCAAATCACCATCACTCAAGTATCAAATGGATAAAAAGGACTTGAATCATAGGATTTGAATATTTTCTACAACAAATCAAATTGTGAAATGTTGTTGATGATAGGACATTTGACATTAGGCCACATCTTTGAAACATTTGTTCAAATACCTTAGTGATTTCTACATTATTATATGCTGACAATCATTTTGACTGATGATGATATCTGAATAAAATGAAAATAAAATATGAGATTAAGTGTTTGGGCTTGGAAGGCAAGATGCCTTCACTCAAATCCCACTGTAACATTTAGTAGCTGGGTGAACCGACCCAAGCTCTCTGTTGCTTCTGTGTTATTTTTCATGAATCAGAAATGATGCTATGACACATATTTCAAATATTTTCTGAGGAAACTGAAGTTAATATTTAAATTTCTCACAGCACTTCAAATGCCATAATAAATGTCCAATAATTATGGAAAATTATTTATAAAATATCTTAGCCATTTATCAGATTAATTTGTAATCATTTAAGGTAAGTTATTGCAAAATGCTGTTAATGAGCAATATGAATGTTAGAACAGATAAAGGAATTGAAGAAAGCCTGATTATAAAATGAAATAGAAAGAATGAAGTGTAAATGATAGAGCCTAAGTTTTGCCTCATAGATCAAACAAAATTCTTGGTAACTCAGGAGAGGGACCAAGAAGAATTTGCTTTCCTATTTAAGTGAACACCTTTATGGACATTTAGCAATAATTTCACAGCATAAGACTTTAGGTTTTTATCCTTTAAAATTGTTTCAAGTGCTCTACTATCACCTTATGTTTATACTCAGCCATCTCTTCTTTTAAATATAGATTTTTTCAAAATATTTTATAACTCTTATTCTGCTGTGTATTCCTTTTCATGCTGTGGGATCATGTTCCAATTACTACCTCACTGCTCCTGCTGCAGTCTCTAACCTTGTCATCAGAGGCTCAAGTTAGCTGATCTGGTGCATGACAGAGAAAGAAAAGAAAAAGAAAAGAAAGAGAGAGAGAGAGAGAGAGAGAAAGACAAAGGGAGAAAGAGAGAGGAAGGAAGGAAGCTTCAAAAGGAAGGAAGAAAGGAGGGAGGGAGGATGGAAGGAAGGAAGGAAGGAAGGAAGGAAGGAAGGAAGGAAGGAAGGAAGGAAGGAACCTGTTGGCCCACTGGGGAGGCAGCAGCTTCCTGGTTCCTGCCCCTGTGTGTGGCAATGAAATTTGTTGCGAATCTTCATTGGCCTCTGTTTGGAGGGAGAAAAAAGAAGCAAAGGGCCTCATATCCCGAATTTATCCTGTGTCATTTGCATTTGCCATGCTATCGCAGTCTACTGGTTGGTATTTTTTAATTTCCCAGAATGCTGGTCCCTGCTCCTAGACAGGCAGACTTCCCAGTGACTGCCGTGCGGCGTGCTTCGCTGTTCTATAGATTCCTATGCCTGCAATTTGTTTGATTTTTGAGTCTCTTTTTTTTTTCAGATTGATTTTGACATCCAGAATGTATGTCCCTCCTTTATTTCCAATTTCCTGTGTTTTAGAAGATTTTTTCAGAGTAACTCCAACATTGATCCTCCTCTATTCAATCATGTGGAGTCTTTTTGCACTTGAATATTTGATAAACTACGCCAGGGTTTTTAGAATGCAGAGTTATTTATTTATTTATCTATTTATTTATTTATTTACTTTTACCATCAACTGACAAAGTAATTCTGTTCATCTGCATTTGTATTGTTCTATTTCCTCACTACGGACACATCACTTAAGTTTAACAGCTAAAATAATAATTTAATAAGGTTTGGATCTGTAGGCTATAGATTTCAGGTAAGTTTAATGTCTTTTCTTAAGTTATGAATTGCTTGAATTGACAATTTTATGATTGTAACTTAATATTCTTAGTTTTTCTCTCATTTTGTTACACTTGCTTTCCTCCCTTCCTTCCATTTGACTTTATCCTTTACTCTTATGTACATTGAAGTTTATAGAGTAAATCCTTGACTTATGGATGAGATTCATTCCAGGAGAATATTCAAAAGTATAAAAAAGTGAATATAATACACTTTGGATCTGAAAATACAATGTAAAGAATAAAAAATTTACATGCAAAAATATTGCAAATAAATTATGTTTTCTTTTACAATTACCTTAAAATGAAGGTAAAGTAGAGTATAGTACAACAACTAGCATATAAGGGATTGCATTTGGGAAATGAAAAGCAGAGAGTTACTAGCTAGGGGAAGGAGTTTAGTTGGGAGAATGTAGAACCAAAAGATGACCAGCAGTAGGAGATGAAGGGCATAAGGAAATTTCACTCACACTTGATGTTGATGGCACAGGTTGTTTTGATGACATCAGTTCTGTCCACACTCTTGAAAAACTGATCCATTGATATCTGCATAATAGCTTTGTTTTCTTGTCATAGATGACTCTTTAGAAATGGGTGGCATTTTCAGGGGCTGCTACAAGCTTTCTGTATCATTCTATGCTAGGTTCCTATGGTTCAAAGCTAACAATGCCTCTCAAGTAAAGAAAATACCCTTGCAATTGTCTGTGTTGTGAATCTTTTTTGGTTCATCAGTTACATGTTTCTTGTGGCTACTTTCATCTTTTTGCTACGCCTCTAATTCCACCAGGTCTTCATAGCTAGGCTCCTTGGGTTGTACAGCAAGGAGTTCATTAATATCATCCTCTTGCAGATCTAGCACCAAGTTCTTGCTTAGGCTGTTTAAGACCTACTTGTACTCCTTACTCATTTTCTCAAGTCCATGATTTCAAGAACAAACTCTGGACAAAGATTCTTCCAAACTCCATAAATGGTTGGAGCTGGAAGCTTACACCAAGAAAAGCAGATGATTTTATGGCCTTATAGGTATTATAGTTTTTCCAAAATTGTCACAAGCTTGTTCCCATTTCATCAGTTGCCTTTACTGCATGATGAAAATCATAACATAAATAATATTTCTTACTTCTTAATCCATAGGTTGGATAAGCACCATACTGTTTATTTTCAGATGTACCACTCTGATGTTGGAATGAAAATTATCCATGTGTTGGAAGTGATCTGCTGTATTCTCAAGCATCAAAATTCGAATGGGATATCTTTCTCCAAATGTTATTTCCCTATCTCTGGCATGAAGTTATAGAAAATGCTTTCCTGGAAAATGGGCTTTGTTACCCAGACTTTGGATTTACTCTTTCACACAACAGGCGGTTCCCTTGGCTCTGACCTTCAGGGTCTTGTGTTCTATACGTGTTAGAACACAACATCAAGTTAGATTAAGAGAGGCTATAAACTCATATTACCAGAAGTTTTGCCAGTAGACGACAAAGTTTATCTCTTCTTGCTTTGAAGCCTGGAATCAATGTTTTCCTCTTTGCTGATTAATTTTGTTATGGAATCCTCTTCCACTATAGTCCTGTCTCAAAGATGTTACCATCCTGTTGGGACAAGTGAGCACCTTCATCAGTAATTTTTCTAAGCATTTCTAGAAATTCTTGGTCAGCGATGTTATCTGCACTCGGAGCCTCACTATTTGCCTTTATATGATGAAGGTTGGGCCTGCCTTGAATCTGTTTAACTATCCATGGCTGCAGTAAAAGAAGCACCTTGTTCATTTTTCAAGGGTCCATCCAGGCCTTGAGTAAACATTGTGCTGAGTGAGATTTGACACTGGTGCTGATCCTGTGCACACACACTGAGAAATTTTTCCACTTCCTCAATCACTGTATCATGCTGTTTGGATTTTATTGTCACTTCATGAGCACAGAAGACTTCCCATATTCCATAATCTAGTCTTTGTTCTTTAGAATTGTGACAATGGTTAATTAATTCACGTTGTATGAGCAATCAATATGTATTCTTTTGACCTCTTTTAATTGTTCTCACTTTTGTTCCCATCATTTTGGATTTGCACTGGCTAGCAGTACCCTACACATTACTGCTGACTTTTCTCTTGCTCCCATACTTCCTGGGCTCTGACTGAGCACGGTACTACCATAAGTAATTTGCTTTTTGTTTTTTTGTAGTACAGGGGATCGAACTCACAACCTTAGGCTTGCCAGGCAGGTGCTTATGCCACTGAGCTAAATCCCCAGTGAGTAATTTGTTCTTTAAGCATTCTACAAGATAAGCAATAATGTTTAATAATTTTTTCCTTGATATATGTGTGATGTCTTGCAATGTGAGTAATGTGTGATGCCAAACATCACATGATCACAACCGAGCCAGTGAGACGTTTTCTCTCTCTCTTGCTATAGAATATTGGGTGCTCATCTCCCAGCAGTAAGAGCTTGTTGAGAGAATGATTGTCTCAGGGTTTAGTGTTTTCTGGAAGGAAGCCACTTGTTCACATGGCTTGTCTTGGGCGCTCTTTATTCTTGGAACAGGCTTGTCTCACTCCTGTATATGTGATCAGTTTCCAGTTTCAACTGTTTCCTAACTTCAGTAGACAGGCAGCTGACTCCAAGGCCCAGGGGCATCACAGAGGAGAAGCAGTTCATGGGAAAGGAGCCAGGAGGCAGCAAGCAGCAAGTGGGCGCTCTAAGTTTTCCTGTCCTCTCCTTCTTTATATCCTATCCAAACTCTAAGTCTACTGATTGGTGCCATCCACAACCAGAGGGGGCTTCCGTTATCCATACCTAGAACTACGTTAAACCCTTTTGGTTATCACACACCCTTAATCATGACATCACACACCCTGTACCCAACCATCTCTAAAAAGTCCCACTTAGGAGCTCACGAGGATTTATGGGGACTTCTAGATATAAACCATAACACACAACATATACAATTGCTTATTTCATGTTCACTTTAGAGACCATTTAACATCCTTATTTCATGTTCAACTTAGCAACCATTCATAGGAACAAAACTCGATCATTAAAGAAAGAATGTCTATATTGTAATGATTGATCATTTATCTTGACTCATTTAACTTGTGACTATTGGTAAATTGTATTAATTTTTACAATTACATTAATATATTGTACACTTAGAAAACATGGTTAAATTTCTCACCATTAAAAAATATCTGCTTTGATTTGTTTACAAGGTCTCTGTTTAGTTTTTTGAAAACCTCATTAGTTCATTTCAGCACATAGTTACCACACATAATTTTTATCCATCACACAAATTATTTTTATAGATAAATATGGTTAATATACTGTTTTGTATTTTTCCCAAGTTTTTTCTAAAGTATTATCTATTCATATGATAAAATTGTTTTTATTTTAGATACAAAATACAACAAATATCTCTTCCTATAACACCTCATACAAGCATCCAATATGTAATCATTCAATTTACAAATATCTTTCTCAGACTATTTTTAAATAATGAAAATTTGCATATTACAGAAAAATTGAGAGCGAAAAATTTTGTACATTTTCCAGCTTTGTGTTGAGTGAAGTGTTGTATTCTATATATAAGGTTTTACCTTACTGAATGTGAGATACGAGAGACAGTAATTTTTTTCTGTTGGGAATCCTAGTCTTCTACAGGGGAATGAAACTAATAAAACTCTTAAAATGCTTTGTTATTGAAGGTTTGATACATGTGCAGAGACATTGTAAACCTTAGCTAAGAGACTTTCCAAGTGTGTCTTCCCTTCATCCTTTGTGTTTAACAAAAGCTGATCATATCTTCTAAGTTGTGTGTCAGTATGTCCATGTCTGTGTGACGGTATTCTGCAGAGAAGAACAATTCCCACATTCATGGGTGCAGGACAATGAAAAGGTGACAGTGCTAGAGACAGCAACAATTAAATTGACTGGATGAGCTCCCAGGTAAGAGGAACAGGAATACAATAGCACATTTAAAACAATCTAAAAAGAGTCACATTAATAATGAATTTGCACATGAAATGAAACTCATGCTTTTGTGAATGTATTTAAGGAACACATTTTGTCCTCATTTTAATAAAAGTGCTACAGTTATGTATAACATCAGTGAACACCTCTGGGCCAGAAAGGCTCAGAAATTTTACTCTGAAATGTCAGGTAATGGGCAGAATGAGATGCAGAGAAGTAGCTGTGTGGCTCACAGCACATTTATAAAGCAACACATCAAATAATTGAATAATTCAGATTCTAAAAAAAAAAAGTAGAATAAAATTAAAAATAAATGATCTCCTGGGAAGAATTGTCCTGAAAGCTATACTCTAATTATACATTTTTGAGGTCTACAAATGAAAATTTTGGAGAAATCTCTCATTCCTGATTTTCACTGAGGAAGTCTCAGGTTCCTCATGCAAGGAAGGGCATGAAGGAGCCTCTGGTCCTCCATGGAATCTGTCAGTGCAGCTCTATTTCTCTGGCCTGGGTTTCTATTATCTTCATTTCTCCGTAGGCTCTAGGCTGAACATAAATCATGAAAGAGGCTCAATGAGTTGGTAAGAAAACAGCTTTTCCTGCAGTATTTATTGCCATTCCAGTGCTATGGAAATTGTGTGTGCGGAACAACAGATTGAATTGTTCTGTAGGGGTTAGAAGACACAGGGAAGTGAAATGTAATAAATTTTACAGGCCCTTCCTTTTATAGATTTGGGATACAATTTGAGACTCATTTAATTTCTTCCAAAACATTTTTGCTTTAGAGAACTTAATTTTTTTCCCAGGAAAATACAAAGAAAATAGAAAATTAAGCTGTCACAAAATTCATAATTTTTAGGTAGCTGGGTATTTCTTAAGTCATTTTCAGACTATCAGTAAAGCACCAATCCCTCCATTCAAAGCATTTTTGAATCTTTTTTCACTTAGAAATATACTGTATTTTTCAGCTTTATCACCGTTGCAGTTTGTATTCATGCTGGAAAACACACATTTTAATTTTATATATATATATGGATATATCCATATATATATATATATATAACCATAATGTCATTTCAAACATTGTCTTTCTCAGAGAAAGTCACAGAAAAGCATTTTAACGAAACATCAACTTCAGGTAGGATAGAAAAAGTTTTTAAAAAAGGTAGAAGAGACACAAGAAAATTAAAATTTTAAAATTGTACTTTTGAGGCTGGGAATTTACCTCAGTGCCATAAGTGCCTACCTGACAAGTGCAAGGTCATGAGTTTGATCCCTGGTACCACCAAAAAAAAAAATTGTATTTTTAAAGAGAAATTTCAACTCCAGGACACAAAACATTATTTAAGTCCATTTTAAATACATTTTCTCTTCCCCCATAACACAGTAAGCCTGGGCAAATTCTCTTCCACTTGCAAATTAGATTTTTCACCTGTGAATAGGCCACCAGTTTTACATGCAAATCCCTTCCTTTCACAATCCACATCTCAACTTCAAACATATGTAAACGGTTTATATTCTGACATAGACCACCAGACTGACAAGAGGACAAACAGTACAGATACACATCCTGGTTCACCCATCTTAGAGATACCTCCAACCCTTAGAAATATACCCATCTCTAGATCACAATGAACTTATTTCTTTCTGCATAATAAATCCATTTATGCCTCATTTGATGCATCTTGAAATAATTTTTCCATTATAATAGTCAGTGAACCTGCAGCATAATTCCAACTCCACCTCTTTATAAGCATATTTCTCAAGATCTGTAACTTAATCACATCTGCAAAATACTTTCTGCTATATGAGGTGAAATTAACATGAGACAAAGGATATGATTCATGGGTCCCATAGAATGAGCACCAGATTACAAAATGTTCTTCATGTCTGACCAACACAGGAGATCTTCCATTGTTGAATCCCTGAGGATCTTCCTCCATCAGTTTTATTTGAAGGAAAGCGGTCCCTGATCATGAGGAGTAATGATACTAATAAATATTAACATTTTATTTCAACGTGGACTCAGACGGAAAAGCCCTGTGGATTTTTCAAGACTTAAATTATATCCAGAGCAAAGAGAGAACTAATGAAAGATTTTGAATGACTCACATCTTATGAATGACTCACATCTTATATGAGACTATAATATGCAATTTCGAAACATATATCAGATGATAGTGTGGAAGTTAGTTTGAATTACACAAGATGAGAAATAAATTAGGAAAAAAATTTCTTATATACCAGAAATCTCAAGGATATGAATTAGAGTGATAGAACTATTATTCAATTGTTAATGGATTTAAAGTAAAATAGAAACAAGATCTAGGATTGAATTTATAAAACTAGGCAGTAGATTTGATGTGGGAGAATTAAATGAGAGGAGGAATTAATACATATGTATACAGGATCATATGGGCATGTGTGTATATTATGTGTGAACTCTTGTTCACACATAACTGGTAAGCACAGTTGTGAATGAAAAAAAATTAAAAAAAAGTAAAAATTTTCAGTTGTATTTCTTGGTAGATTTGGAAAACAAGAATCATGATGTTAGAGTTGAACTGTACACACAATATTTTCATAATCTGTGTCTTGACTATTAGAAAACAAATTTGGTACTTTATAACCCTGAATTCAAATATCCACATATATTAATGATTCAGTAATAGTATTACCTTTTTAAAAAAATTTACCTATAATCTCATATAGTCAACTAGCTGAGACATAAATCCATAGTCTTAATACCAAGGTACATTGATGAATAAAGGTTTAATAGAGTTATTTAGTAATCTCAATGCTGCTAAAGTAACTTTTATAAATATTTTATATATGAAAGTTATAACAATGAATTTGTTAATGCTGGTATTAAAGTAAATATGTTACTCTGTGACCACTGATTAATGTCACTTTTCAGTTTCCCTGTATTCAAATTCCACGATCACTCTCAGAAATATGCTAATTAGTTTAATAAAAATATAAGCATAAATGAATAAAATTTCTGGAAACTTAGTATTTTTCATTGGCAATGATTGCAAACCCGGTTCTAGGTAAATAGTAAAGAGTGAAGGCTATCCTTAGCCATGTGGCGCATGTACCATTAAATGAGTTGCAGATATGTACCTTTTCCCATTATAGTAAAAGCTACATAGCTCATAATTTGGTGAGAATAAAAATAAATATTTTCATCAGTTACTTTCAAAATTTAAAAATAAGCATTTAAAAATATTACATGGAAGCATATGTTACTGTGAATAATAGCAGTTCACTATTGATGAATTATAATTTTTAAAATCTGAACTTGACAATTATTCTACAGTATAAGTTATAAATTATAATATTTTAACATCAAATAATACATTTTTAAGATGGACAAGTTTTTAAAAATAGGAATAATGTATCCATTAAATTGGCATTTTAGAGTGGGAACAAAATGTCTGAAATACGGTCAGAAATACTGAGGTATGTTGAGGAAGGTTGGAATAGTTCTTCAGAAATATAGGAAACAACATAAGAGTTCTACCATTGGTAGTTTTAAGATGATTCCTATTTTAGATACATGTAATGGTGCTGTAAAGGCAATTTAGTTAGTTTATTCATAGCTGATAAGAGAAACAGCTTGTAAGAGAAACAACATGAGGTAAATTCCAGTGGTCAGTCAAAGGGGTAAGAAAATGAGAATCATCAAAAGGACTTTGACCATGAAAAGGATTCTTCAGACAAAGCAGAAGGTAACCCTTCCCTATATTCAGGTTAGAATTTGAAGGGATTTAAATATGCAGAATAAATAATTTCTTAATAGTCTATTTTAAACTATACTCTGAATAAATGGTTTAGAGAGCCTGAGATACAGTTGTTCATTTCAAACCCACAGAGTCAACTGTTGTAGTTAATCATTAGACAAAGGAGAAATTCATGTTCTCTGCTTACACATAAAAATTTTGGATCAAGAACCCACAATGGGACCTTTCTGACCTTCTTCTCAACTGGAAGCTATTTTTCTTTTTTTGCTTGGGTTTACATGTATTGTATGGAGTTCGTTGCCCCAGTGATATGGAAGTGACTGATGAGTTAGAATTGCTATAGTTTGTGTCTAGATGGCCTCCTAAAGCTTCATGCAGTCATGGAGACAGGCTTTCCAGAGGTAGCTGAATCTAAAATTTGCAATTGATTCATAATAGAAAACTCAGATTAAGGAAGCAAGGATTAAGGCTGAGGGACTACTGGCTGGATCAGTCTACAGATAGGGTTGATATCATCCTAATCCCAGCAATATGGATAAAATGAAAGGGGCATAAAAAGGCTTGTTTCCCTCTTTTTGCTTTACTGTGGACTGCTTTATCTCTACAGTATAAAACTGTGAGGATGAGATGTGATTATATTCCCTGTCATATTTCCTTACCACAATGCTGAGTTTATAGTAACTGTTCAATACTTATGTTTTCTAATCAACATGTAAGAGAGGAAAAATATGGTAAGGATGGAATGAAATTTCTTTAAACTGATTAAATGGTGTTGTCATTCACTACTACCAGGATACCCAACTCAGAAACTACTTGTGGAAATGTTGAATATTTTGCCTGGGTTTCCAGTAAAAATATTCAGTTAGGGCAGTAAATAAACCCAGATTTTAGGAAAGAATGGGAGCTGAAACATAATGACCAAGAGGAAGCTAGTAGAACCAAGTGATTTAATCAGGAGGATGTAGAGAATGATCTTATAAAATAATTTAGAACATGTATCATAAGGGTATATAAGTGGAAAACTACACTAATTAGGCAAATAAGTGTCTAGGGACCTATAAGCAGAACCAAAAAATTGTGAAATTCATTGAAATCTTTTTCACAACATACATAAATAAGTGACATACCTAGATATTATTCTAAATGCTGATAAAATGGCAAATGTGATATAAGATACTTATACTCAAGGAGGAGAAAATAGAAAGCAAGTAATAAATAAGTAAATGAGACAAAATAAGAACATAATAAAATAATTACAAAATTTGTACATGTGTAGATGGAAGAACATTCAAGGTTAAAGGTGTGAGCATTAAGCATCAAGCAATGCACAAGGTAGACGCAGTGGTAGTAAAATGTTGGATGTATTCTAGGTATCAAAACATAATGGGATAACCAAGGTTCAGAGATGATAGAGTGAAAAAAATGGACAAATGGGGAAAGAATGTAAAGGACCTGTGGGTCAATGTAAGGACTTGGATTTTTCTTTTGGAAAACTAAGAGAATTGGGGATAATTGTAGCATAAAAATGATAGCATCTCACTAAAATTTTAGTAGAATTCATTATTCTTCTGTAGTGTATTCATTGAAAAAAAATAAGAATAATTATTCTTAATGTGTTAATGATGACCAAGTACATTAGAAGTGTTCATGGGGGTAAATTGCAAGTCCCCCTTGGTTATGAATATAATGTGATAATTGAGATAGAGAAATTTGTTGTTAGATGAGCTACTGCATGAAAGAAAAGAGAGGTAAGGGAGGGAGAGACATGAGAGAAAGACAGGTGAGAGAGGAGAGAGAAACAGAAAGGACAGAAGAGAGAACGAAAAAGGTGAGAGGAGTCAGAGAGGACAGAGATGATAATGGAATAATATTCTTCAATTGAATAACATTCTGTGTGTATACTTCATACAGAAAGTATGCAGTGGACAAGCATAAAACTAGAACGGGGTAATAATAAAAATTTTTAATTTTGGCATGATAAATTTAAAATATTTATTAGACATTGAACCACAGAAATCCTGCCAACATCTAGAGTTGAGTGGAACATTGAAATTGGTGATGTAAAGTTGGAAATCATTACTTTTAAGAAGGATATGACTCAGCAATGATTTTTAAAATAAGGTTTTTTACATTGGATTGTTCTACAGAATTTTACAAACATATAAAGGTAAAGTTTAATTACTAATCTGAAAATTATGCAAATAGGATGAGACATAATGATCATTAAACAACAAATCTTTAAATAGTGACAAGTGTTACTTTTGTCCTGCTCCTGTGCCCAGCGATCCACCTGATTTGCTTTGGACTACAAGGCAGCTCCTGCAGACAACTTCACGTTTTTCCACAGTGTTCTTCTCCCAAACCTGGAGAGATAGACTTCGCCCACTTCACAGCGGCCAAGAAAGACATGTGGTCCATTGTGATTCAAATTATGGTGCACTTACCCAGGATATGAACCTTCTAGTGAATCAGGGGGAAAAAAAAGGATTCCATGTCCTCACTAATTAATAGATGGCATGAGGTAAGCCTTTAAAGTTATATAAAGACGTATTTAAATCTCATCATAAAATATAAGCACTTTACCTATAAAGATAAAAGTACACTTCTATTTTCTCAAATATCTCTTAGTATACTAAGTGAAATGAGTATTTCCCACTTAAAAAAAGGTAAAATACTTTGATAATCATTTGCAAAATCTTTTGAATTGTTTCTCAGTGACCAAAAGTAAAAGATATTTCAATTATTCTAATGATAGCAATGTAAAAATGGTGTTGAAAATAAAATGCTTTAAAATACTTCTCTTTCAGTCACATTGAAAGAAATAACTAATTGATTTATCAGCAGTCAGATAGCACTAGATAATTTTTGACATATAACCTGAGAGAATTTAAACAATAATCACCTTCTATAAATAGTGTTTCAATTTTGATATAGTTAAAATTATGGGTAAAATTGACACTGAGTTCTGTCGCATTCTCCCAGAAATAAGCACAATGAAGAAAAATCTGATCAGTCTTTTTAAGGGATACTTTTCAAAAAAATTCTTTCTTGGTACTTTAGAGTTGTTCATGCATATGTGCAATAACTTTTGTAGAATGTAGTAAGAGAAAAAGAGAATTTATGGATAAGAGGAAATAATTTTTAAAATATTACTATTAAAGAAGCTATAGCATATACAGACTTAGCAAAAGATTTGCTCCAGGAAGCTTTCTGCATGCCTGAAATCAAGGATAGTACTGAATCCTGCAATGGTTATATATTTTATTATACACATAACTAAGATAAAGATTAATTTATAAATTTGATATATAGATTAACAACAATGGTTAATAATAAAATTGGCTGTTACAGCAGTACACTTTAGTAAAATTTTGGTGGAGGGCCTCTCTCTTCCCTTCTGCCTCCCAAAATATCTTAATGCATTTTCACTTATCACCTAACAGAAGCATCTTTTACTACTCTGCAGCATTTTCAAATTACCAGACTCACTATTCTCATACTTTGGGGGCTTTGTTAAATTTAATGAAAGGCACTGTAATACAAGGCCTGTGATACTGTGATAGTCAGTCTGAAGTGCTTAATGAGAGGAGGTACTCAGTACACACAACTTGCATGCTCTGGCAAAGGGATGATCTGTATCTCCTGTGAGATAGAGAACAAGGGCTGAGAACTCATCATGTGCTTCAGAATCACACAAAATTGAAAACTTAATATTTTTTCTATTTTTTCCATTAAATATTTTCAACCCTATTTGCCTGCAAATAACTGAAACCAAGAAAGGGAAACTGTAGGTGTGGGGGGAAGTGTGTGTGCGCATGTGAGTGTGTGTCGGCACTCAACACACGGTTATGATCAAATAGCTGTAGGTGGAAAATACAATTAGAATAAATTGTAATTTTTTTTCAATATTGCTATCTAAATTTGACACTTTTATCATATTCAGCTAGGTTTGGCACACTTTGAAAAAAAACCTTTAGATACCTAATAAAAATTATTTGAAGTTTTACGACATTTGCAAAACATTCAATGGAAAGAGTACATAGGTTAAAGTTGACACTTCTACTTGTCATTTGGATTTAGCAGATTCAGGTATTTCTGACACTGTTATTTAAGTAATGGTTATAGAAAAAGGTTGGTAACATGAAGTAATGAAAAAATCATAATGAAAATTTAATAATTTAAGGATTAAAAATCATTTTAAGCCCATATTGAAGGCTATCTCTTTAAAAATTTGCAGGAGACATTAGAGATATGGATATAATAAGCTTTAAGGATTTGGCTAGTTTGGGCTTTGAATCCTCATATTAGATTTTTGTGTTGTGCCAGTAGAAATAAGTGGAAAAGAAAAATTAAGCTGTTTCTACCCAATGCCAACAATTTGGTCGACTGACTGACAGATATCTTGATGTATTATCCTGTGTTTAATGAATCAACTGATTTATCAAGGCAATCAAATTAACTTTAATCTTCTGCACAGTCTTTAAGTGCAGAAGCAACATAGGCTCATTCTAGGATGGGTTTTAAATCACAGTTAAATTATTTAGCAATGAATTCAGAGGAAATGATGATTTTTTTAATTATATATTTTTCCTCAGTTTAAGTTGTAAAAATTCTCTAATGCTGTATAAGTATATAGCCGGTACCCCTCAATACTATAGCTTTATTTCTCATGATCTTCAAATTAAAGCTAATACTTGTCATCCTGTTAAATTATGTTATAAAATATTTGCTCAGGAGAAAAACTATAATACAACTGATTGTTTTCCCATTAAACATTTTGTGAAGACTATTAATATTTACTTTCTATTCAAATTTTACCCTACAATTTAGTCTTCAGAGCCCTTGAGTAATGTTGTAGTAAGTGTGGTTTTTGTTAAGTTAAATGCCTAGCATTTAAAAATTTTACCTTAGCAGTCACTATGGTCTTGGCACTACAAATCAGATTTTAAAGTTATCTTCTCTTACAAGCACTGACCTGTATTTTCCCCTTACACATGAAATGAAAAAAAGAATAATGGCAGTTTTCTTAAAATTGAGCAATAAAAATAGCAGTTCTTTATGAGGTAGCAAAACACCAAAAACATTCAACTTCAAAATCTCCAATTATACTAAAGATCAGTAAATCAGATATATTATAATCAATATCCTTTCTTACTGTCTCAGCTCATATTGTGGAACCTACTGGGTGGCAAAATATACAAGATGCCAATGACTTTGAACATAGTGTATCAGAATATGATGAATCACTTTTGAAAGTCTAAATTATGCCTATCACTAAGTATTCTGAATTTGGATGCTTAAAGGCATTGGTAACTGTATTAGTTTTATTAAATGAGTATTTGTATTCATATTTCTATCCAAGAAATAGAAACACACATAAGCTCATACTATACTTACATAACAAAATCCTAAACATTCCTTGCCCTGTGAGCAGTGGCAGGAGTCAGTGGTACACAGGGAGCCACAGAAGAGGACAACACACTGGCCATTGGCCATGTGAGAGAGTGGCAGAGTTGTCCATGCTAAGCTGTGACAGAGGAGAAGCAGGACCAAATGCCCACTCTTCGTACTCTTCCTCATTTCTCAACCCTCTTTTTTCTCCCATTAGATGAAAATCCTTAAATTAAAAAATATTGATGAGAGATAGAATAAATAACATCTTGTTCAGGTTTTTTTTAAATAATACTTTTGCTATAAGCTCATTAGTCATCAACAATATTCTGAACAAATATAAAATCATCCTATACAAATTCATAACTTACCAGGATAATGACAGTTGTAAGCTAGAATATTTAGAGATTGGCAGCATTAATTTTAAATCCCCAGGAGACAACAAATAGCCTATTTCCTACAGATTCAGAAAAAAAATTATATTTTTTCTCTTCATTTTTTTTCTGAAGAGAGTGAGAGAACATTCTTTGAATGTTCATTTTCTATTTTTTTTGAGAGATTAAATTTCCTTCCTAGCATGCGTTAACTCAAGAAACTCACAAAATTTGAAAATTATCCACACAAAGACTTCAGAGTTCTTGCAAAGAAACCTTTCAAATAAGCCAGTTTTCAACAATTGAAATTATTTAATGAAGCAAATGATGGTAAGCTATGATAATGATTCTGTAGACAGAGATGCACGATCCCCAAAACTGACCTGCACATTTCGAACAAATATTGAGTCTGGAAGGTGGAGGAAGAATTTTTTTCAAGTTTAACCAGTTTCACATGTGTGAGCTAGACAAAGGGACAAGAAGTACAAAGTTCTATTTTAAACATTTGTCATATATGTTAATGAACCTGTGCCATTTTAAGGGTGATGCATTTTTGGTTTTGAACAAGAGAATTCAAAATATTTTAGGATATGCCTGGATATAAGAATATCAACTGCCACAACTTTGATATTTTGCCTTATAGAAATAATCATAAAAGTTGAAAACTGATATAAAATACAATGATATGCATAGTTTTTAAAGTGTTATATCCATACCATAGATTTCCCTGTTTCTTAAAACATGTAATTGCTAGATTGCTAACAAATTATTTAATATGGCAAACTATATCTATTTTAAGTGGGAATTAAACATTTAAAGTAAATCAGAGTCAAAGTTTAAATACTCCATGTAAGTCTACAAAAGATTGAAGTGTTTCTGAGAAAAATCAACAACTATTGATTTATAATCAATTAATTTCTTTCAGTACAGGATACTTTATTCTTTTTTATTTCATAAAAAATGTAAAACAAAATCTCACAACAATATAATAGGAGAATAACAAAAGTTAATATATATTATATTGTTATCTTTAAAGTACTTATTCAAAGTACCCGATATGGGCATAAAAAATTCTCCAAAAAAATATTAACACAAACCTTTCTTTTCAATGAACTATGAGAAACCAGTATAACTACCTTGAATTTTTTTTCTTGCCCCTTACTTCCTTTCCACTTTCCTTTATCCTGGTTCCTGTTTCCTTTTGAGTAGTTTTTTTTTTTCCCCATTTCACAGTATCTACTTTACATTTTGGACCTTATTTACTCTTTTACTTTCTCACACAAGGGAGACAAAACATGATGTTTACACCAGTGATTCTTATTTATTCACTTATGAATGTAGTCTGAAGTTTCTTCTATTTACTTAAATCAGTCTCAAATTTATACTATGTTTTGTCTAAGTATTACTCCAATGTATGAAAATATCACATCGTTTTTATACATTGCTTGGTTGATGGGCACCTGGGTTATTTCCAAGAGGTGGCCATTACAAATTGTAATGAACATGGGTGCACATTAATCACTGTGATATGTTTCTAATTCTTCCAGAAATATACACAAAAGGGGAATAGGTGGATTGAATGAGACCTCCAAACCTAATTTTTGAGGAATCACCACACTGATTTCCACAATGTTTTCACCAGTCTACACTCCCATTGTGGAGAAGTGTTGCTTTTTTCCCAAAGACTCTCCAGCATTTGTTACTGGTTGATTTCTTAATGATAGCCATCCTTTCTGAAGTAAGATGGAATATCAGAGTTTTAATCTGTATCTCTTGAATGATCAGTGATGTTGAACATTTTTTGATATATTTACTTGCCATTTGTGTATATTCATCTGAGAAATGTGTATTTATCTCAGATGCCCATTTTTAGATTGGGTGTCTGAATATGTTGGGGGGGTTCTGATTTTTTAAACAAATTTATATGTTCTAGATATAATTCCTTTTTCTGAGGGACCAGCACTATTTTTCTCTTTAACATGAATAGTAAGAAGGTAGTATTTGAATATTGCAAAACAGATGAAGTGAATTAAATATATTAATTAGTTGATTTATATTATAAAATTGTCATTAAACACATACCCTCTAAAAATTTTTACCATATTAATTGCACTACAGAAATTAAAATGTGCTTTTTCTTAAAAAATTCCAACTCCTTTGAAACAAACCTACATTAAGTTAACTCTACTTCTGGCAAGGTGATTCCTTTGTACTTCATATTAATGACAATGTATATTCCAGTTGATTTCAGAATTGTCCTCTATGTCCTTGAATGTATGTGACTTATAAAAGTTTTGTTTTTGCGTTTTTTCCTCCCAAATTGTGAGTATTGCCTGACAAATATAAATTCAAATGAAAAATCACAATCATTGTTAGGTTTGAATGATGCTAAATTGTTTTAATGTCTTTTATAAATGTTCATGTTGAAAAAATAAGTTTATGCTGAAGGTAGGCTAAATATGCTTGTTTAAATATAGACAAAGTTGTTAAATGCATATACAGATGTCTATACCATGTATAAATATATAAATATCCACATGATTGTATATATTATAAATACTATAAGAGACAGAGAGAAACAGACATTACAGGTGCTCATTACATTTAGTTTGTGTGTTTATAGCATAGTCTTTTGCACTGGGTGAGGAGCTAGAGAACACATGGTAGATGTGTAGAGAAGCAAACGTGTGAAGAGAAAATGGAGACCAAGAAAAAGGTTCTGTTTTGGAAGGCATATTGAGTTTTGTGGAAACTTCTGAAATACACATGTATTCTCAAAAACACACTATGTAACCATAGGGATACATATATTCACATATATTTCTATGTATTTGTGGATTGCCTACTGTGCAATAGGCAAAATAGGAGAGCACACATGAGGTCTCACTCTTAAATTCTTTGATGAGTCCCATCAAAGAATAGCAAATGCTGGCAGAGCGATGGGGACCGTGACATAGGGAATCCGAGTGTAACCAATCTCATGAAACCCGGTATCACCATAGAAATTTGGAGCTTCATGCTTTGAAGGAACTCTGAATAGTTTAAAACTGACATTCACTCAAGGGACAGAGTGGCTGGGGAGAGGGTATGTGCCAAGCTCCTTTAGATATTGGTTTTCCAAAGCTCCCAGGGTAAGACGACTACCTGGGATTGCAACCTGCACAGCACATGCTCAAAGCAACTTCTGTAACAGTCACGGAAGCACCAGTGTTGACAGATGGACAATAGTGGGATACACTGTTATGCCCCAAGGAATAGACAAAGACCCTGGAAATATTTGTGATCATTCACAAAAGCACTTATGCATAAAACTGAAAACAAGGACATGTATTCATACACGTAGCATGTATATGTAAATCCTGAATACACTAACATCTGTGTATTGACTAGACATGGCAATAAATATCACATATAAATGTTTTAAGGCAATAGAATAATTTTTTTACTCATAAAATGTGTTATAGAATGTCATGCATTATTAAAATGTTAACATAAAAATGCACTGATACTCATTTTGAAAAATGACAGCTAAAATGAGCAGTGCTTTCTTTTCTCCCAAAGCAGATGATGCTCTGTGGAATCTTGGTGTAAAACACTGAACTTTAACTCTTATCACAAAAGGGCAAAATCCTCTTGGAGAGCATACACATATTTTATCTGTCATTTCTGGATATTAATGGAAAATAAATGGTTTTTAAAAGTTGTTCTTTTAAGTATAAACAGTATATAATTTTATGAAACTGTGCTTTCACATATTCTCTAAGTTTTAGGTAAAACCAAGTGCTATAACTTTAAAAAGATCAAAATACTCCTATATTTTCTGTGAGCTACTTTTTAATTTTATTTAAAAGGAAATTCAAAAATATTACTTTCTTCTGTATATTTGTAACAACTATCCCTTGATCCAAAAGAATAATTCAGTGAAAGAATTATCATAGACCTTTTTACTCTGGGTATGTTTTCCAAACATTTTCTGTCAAAATAAAAATCAATATGATGTTAAACCATTTAATTCACCAACTTACGAAGTTACCTATCTATACCAAGTTATATTTATACTTTAATACTTTACAACTTATAAATTTTGAAATTATAGTTTATTATATTACTGATAACTTTTCACAATTTTTTGATTTGAACATGTAGCAGTACTGAAAATGCTGTTAGTGTTTTTTAAATTATACAAGGAAATTGCAATGCATACATGTACACACTGTCTTCTACATATCTATACAATAGTTTATGAATTTTCCATTGAAGGGCTGAAATTGATTTTAACTAAAAATCTAAAGGACCATGCAGATATACATGAAAACCACTTTAAAACAATGTTATATAAAATATTTTCTTATTACTCAATTTATAATACTATTACAGTATTTCTATAACACAAACAAATAATTTGGATCATAAAGACATGATATGTACAGTATGTCATTAAAATAAATGTTTAATTTAATGACCAAATTTCATTCAGAAAGAAACATTAATAATGTTTATATTTGCTAATTTGATCTCAAACATTTTGTATATGAAGTAAGAGTTCTTCTTTTATATTGCTCCATGGAATGACAGAACAAAAGTGCTAATTGTAATTTAAGGTAATTTATACTTACCCTGCGGTGTCACCACCAGAAAAGGGAGGACAGAATGGCCATTGCTGCTGCTTTGGAGGGCAATCAGCAGCAGTGGAAATGAAAGATGGAGACCATGAGTTATCACAATGCATGAAGGGTGTTAAAAAAGTCAGTTATCTTGGGTCATCATTTGAACAGCTTGTTTTCTATTTCCTTCCTTCTCAATACCTTTTCTCTCTCCCTGTCTGTGTTTCAAAGTCTCCCACAAGGCCCCAAGCTCCCCTCCACCTGTGAATTTTGTAGAGGTGACTCCCAGGTAGACTGGTCTCTTCAGTCTGCCCACCAAACGTTCTGTCCCTGCTTTTCCCGGCTGCTTTCCCTAATTAGCCAGGCAAATCAGCCGGGCTCTGCAGGAGCCTGGCTTCTTTTCTTTATTCTTTATTCTTGAAGATTGTTCTCGAGGGCCTGAAAAACTTCCCGATTTGCCATGTACCTCATTTCATTGTACTTTTTGTCTTCTTTTGTTTCATTTGGCAGTATTCCTTGATGGCGGCCCTGTAAGGATAATTGAATGCTATTTAACACTTAAACTAAGGATTTGTAAAGTGTACAGTTTCCAATTCTTCAGAAAACTGAGGGAGTGGAAACATGGAATGGTTTCATAAATTGTATACAGCATAAGTTTTGAAAGGGATCTCACACATATTGTTTTAGCTGAGAACTTGTCTTGAAATTTTATTTCTTTTTCTTATCTTCACTTTTTCAGGGAATTGACTTAATTTTACACTATTCTTGCTTCAGGGGGCCTGTGACCAAGTCTGCATAACTCTTTTCCTGAAAAGCTATAAAATAATCATCCTGGAAAACTAGACATCAAAAATGGAAAGAATGCAAAATAAACAACATAAGAATTAAGCTCCAAAAATGCTTACTTGAAATCTACCCAAAATAGTATTGGAATTTTCCCATTATTTTTTTTTATTTTTTTATTTAAAGAGAAAAAACTCAAAAGGGATAGAAATATTACAGAATTTCAAAAAAAAGTTAAACAGTAAGAAATCACTAGTTGATAAATTACATATTGTTCTTTTAGAAATAATTTTTCAAGTTACAAAATAAAAGAACACAAGTGGACACTCAAGCAGTGAGAGTGCAAACAGATCTGTTCAACAATCCAACAAGAACTTAAAAATATGGTTATCAATCCCACACACCTAAACATACATGCAGCTGTATCTTTTATAGCACTTACTATTTCTTATTATTTATGATAGCAATTATACATTTTTAAAACTTTATTTAAAGAGAAGAAAAAAAGCAAAACAGAAAAAAAGGTTAGCAACAATACAAAATTCTAAAAGAAAGAAAGAAAAAGAAAGGGAAAAAAAGGAAAAAGAAAAAGCCCACTAAGAAATCACTAGTTCATAAATTACATATTGTCATCTTGGATGTAGTTGTTCAAGTTATAAAGTTAAAGGATACATAGTAGACATTCAAACAGTGAGACTGCAAACAGTTCTGCTCAATGATCCAACAAAGATTCAGCAGTATGGTCATCTATTTTACACACTCAAACATAAATGCAGTTATATCCCTTAGAGGACTTTCTTTTCCTCTCTTTTTTACAGTAGCAATTACTCATTTTGGTTTTATTATGCTTGTAGTTCTTATTTACTTTTTACACTAGAGACACACTATGATATTTATAAATATTGTTATTTATTTCACTAATGAGGATAGTCTCAAGTTATCTCCATTTACCTATGAGGGCCTCAAGATCATCTTTTTATAGTTAAGTAATATTCCATTGTATAAAAATGCCACATCTTTTTCATCCACTCTGCAGTTTATGGGCATCTTGGTTGTTTCCAAAATTTAGCTATCACAAATTGTGCCACTATGAATATGGGTGCACATATATGACTGAGATATGAACTTTTCAGTTCTATTGGGAAAGTACCCAGGAGGGGAATAGCTGGATTGAATGGAACTTCAAATCCTAGTCTTCTGAGAATTCTCCATATGGATTTCCATAATGGTTGTACATTCCCACCAATAGTGGAGCAGTGTTCCTTTTTCCCCCCAGCCTCGCCAACATTTGTTATCAGTTGTTTCCTTGATGGCAGCTATTCTTTCAGGAGTGAAGTAAAACCTCAATGTTGTATAATTTGCATTTCTCGAATGACCAATGATGGTGAACATTTCTTCATGTATTTATTTGCCATTTGTATATCTTTCTCTGAGAACTGTGTTCATCTCAGATGACCATTTTTGGAGAAGCTCTTTGAATTTGGGGGGCTTGATGCTTTTCAGTTCTTTGTATGTTCTGGACACAAGTCCTTTGAGGGGTTAAAATTCTTTCCCACTCGGTGGGTTTTCTTTTCACTCTGTTGGTGATTTCTTTTGAAGTACAGAAACTTTTCAATAATATGAGATCCCAATCATTGATTCTTTAAAGTGGTTCCCGTGCAGTTTGCGTTGGCATGAATTCTCTGCCTACCCCTATGTCTCCAAGATTTCTACCTACTTTATCTTCCAGTAGATTTGGTGTTTCTGTTTTAATATTTAGATCTTTGATACATTTAGACTTTACTTTTGTGCATAGTGATAGGCTTGGATCTAGTTTCAGTCTTCAGCATGTGGAGAGCCAATTTTTCCAACACCATTTATTAAACAGCCTACCCCTCTTCCAATGGACCTATTTAGTCCCATGGTCAAATATCAGGTGGCTGAGTGTCTTTGTGGTTGTGTTGCACTTTCTAATCTGTTCCCTTGATCCTCAGGTCTATTTATTTGCCAGTACCATGCTGATTTTATCACTGTGGCTTTATAGTATTGTTTCAAGTCAGGAATTGAGATGCCTCCTGCCTTGCTTTTGTTGCTCAGAATTGCCTATGATATTCTAGCTTTCTTCTGTTTCCAAATGAATTTTAGGAGTGTTTTCTCTAGATCTGTGAGGTATGTCAATGGTATTTTGATTGGGATTGCATTAAATCTGTATAACAGTTTGAGGATTATGGCCATTTTCACAATGTTGGTTCTTCCTAGCCAAAAGGAAGGAATATCCTTCCATATTCTAATATCCTCTTCAATCTCCTTTTTCAGCATAGGGTAATTTGTTGGCAAGTTTTTAATTACATTTTCAATTTCAATAGCTGACATTGGGTTGTTCAAAATTGCTATATCTTCTTGGTTGTGCTTTGACAGTTCATATGTTTCTAGAAATCTGTCCATTTCCTCTGTTTTCCACTTTATGTGTGTAGAGTTTTTCAAAGTAGGTATTCATGATCTTTTGAATTTCCATGGGATCTGTAGTAATTTCTCCCTTTTCAGTTCTTATTGCATGAATTTGGGTTTTTTTCTTTCTTTCTCTTGATAAGATTAGCTAGGGGTTTGTCAATTTTGTTTATTCTCTCAAAAAAACCACAGCTTTTTGATTCATTAATTCTTTGTATTTTTTTCAATTGCATTGATTTCTGCTCTAATCTTTACAATTTCCTCTCTTCTATGAGCTTTGGGTTTAGCTTGCTCTTCTTTTTCTAGAAGCTTGAGATGGAGCATTAGGTATTGTTTATTTGTACTCATTCTGTTTTCTTGATATGACAATTTATTGCTATGTATTTCCCTCTTAAGACTGCTTTCATTGCATCGAAGAGATTACAGTATGTTGTTTCTATATTTTCATTGAGTTGTAGGTATTGTTTTATTTCTTCTTTAATTTCATCTGTAGCCCACTGGTTGTTCAAAAGATTGCTATTTAATTTCCATGTATTTATGCAGGTTTTACAATTTCTTTTGCCATTAATTTGCAATTTCAGTGCACTCTGGTCAGATATTATGCAACGTATGATTTCAATACCTTTGCATGTTTTATGGGATGTTTAAGAATGTATCATCGGATATTATATGGTCTATTTTGCAGAATGTCCTATGTGCATCTGAGGAGAATGTGTATTATGATGTGGTTGGGTGGAACACTCTGTAAACATCCACTAAGTTCAACTGCTCACAGGTATGATTCAGTTCTGTTATTTCTTTGCTGACTTTTTGTCTAGTTGATTTATCTCTTTGTGACAATGGGCTGTTAAGATCTCCTGTTATAACTGTGCTCTTAATGTATTTGGTTTTTCATGTCCATTAGTATCTGTCTTATATAGTTGGGTGCTCCTGTATTTGGTGCATATATATGTATAATTGTTAGTTCTTCCATTTGAACTTTTCCACTAATGAGTATGTAGTGACCTCCTCTATCTCTTTTAATCATTTTAGGTTTGAAGTTCACATTATCTGCAAATAGAATAGCTACCCCTGCTTTTTTTCTATGTTCCTGTTGCATGGAATACTCTTTTCCATCCTTTGACTTTTAATCTATGAGTTTCATTTTAAGTCAGATGTGTTTCTTATACATAGCATATTGTGGGATCCTGTTTCTTTATCCATTCTGTCAATCTATTTCTTTTTATAGGTGAATTAAGGCCATTTATATTTATGGATATCACTGATATGTACTGACTTGGCTTTGCCATGTTATGCTCCAGTTGTTTCTTTCTGCTTTTCCCCTTATTTAATTGCTTATCCTACCTGGTGGTTTCTTTCTGTTGTTGTTTTGAGCATTGTGGTCATTTTTATCTCTGTCTAGTATGTCTTTCAGTACTCTTTCTAGGGTTGGTTTGGTGGACATGAATTTCTTCAGTTGTTCTTTGTCATGGAAGTATCTTATTTCTCCATTAAATTTGAATGAAAATTTTGCTGGGTACATCAGTCTGGGTTGAAGGTTGTTTTCTTTCGGGGCTTGAAATACCTCACTCCAAGCTCTTCTTGACTTGAGGGTTCGTGCTGAGAAGTCTGCCATGATTCTAATGGGCTTTCCTTGATAGGTGAGTTGTGTCTTTTCTCTGACAGCTTTTAGTATTCTGTGTTTATGCTGTATGTCTGAGATCTTAATTATTATGTGTCTGGGTGTGGATTTATGTTGATTGTGACTATTTGGTGTTCTATATGCCTCATTTATCTGCATATCAGATTCTTTCCCCATGTTTGGGAAATTTTCTGCTATTATTTCTGTAAATACTTTACATATGTCATTTGCCTGGACTCCTGTATCTTTGCTAATGCCCATTATTCTTAATTGTTGCTCTTGGCATCATCATGAAGCTTCTGGATTGTCATTTCATGCTGCTTTGTTATTTTTAAAAGTTCTATCCTTTCCTGATCACTAACTGTGATCCTGTCCTCAAGGTCCGAAATCCTATCCTCAGCTTCCTTTAGGTGGTTTTGCACACTTTCAATAGAATTTTTTGTTTCTTGGATGTCTCTTTGAGTTTGT